>JANAVB010009200.1:18526931-18530584 GCA_029216955.1 Iris pallida
TTTAATGGTGTGATTAAATCCTATTTAAATTGTTGCCAAGTGGTTTGGTTAGCCTAACCCAGATTGGACCTAACCTAATTTGGTCATAAATAATTTTAGTTAGCCACTTGGAGAATTAGATGGGTTGGATTATGGTTTAAGTCAAGTTAGTTAAGATTAAGTGAGTTTGTTTAAGACTAGGAAACAACCTTTTGTTCTAGACCACTCAATACCCCTTGATTCATTCCTAGCCATAGGATACCACCTAGAAACCCTAACCTAAACCTAGTGGCCGGCCAAGGCTTGTCCCCCTTCCTATATAATATCATTTTGGGGATTTTAGCCTTCTTCCAATAGTTTATGATTCTTTCCTCAAGACAAGGTAAGCCTACACTTCATTTCTCCATAGATCATTCAATATAGGTCCATTTTCATTGGGATTTCCTCCATAGCACTCTAAATACTGTTCCTCTATTGATTGTGGAGTCACATCACAGGTTTGGGACAATTTGAGGGAGTTTTGAAGCTTGGAGGACCATTCTCTATTGGGTCTTTTTGAGGATTGTGCAACCATAGGTAACTTCCTTAATACTCAATGAAACTCTATTATTATTCCACATCTAGGGACCCCTAGGCCTAACCTAGATGTAGGAATAGGTAACCCTAGGTTTTGAGCACTGTGCGTGTCCGTATCGGACAAGTATCAGTCACTAATCATATACGTTTGACAAAATGCCCCAATGAACCCTTCGACCTAGTTTCTAGGATGCTTTTGAATAGGAAATTTAGTTTCATGATTGCTTATGCATTTTTGATCTGCTGTGGTAGTATCAGTGTCGTTTCGTGTCGGATTTACGACACGGACACGCGCGTGCACACGCTCGCGCGCTTGCTACAGGGATCCCCTGCTACTCGGGCCCTGTAGCGGACACGACACATATTTGTTTGACACGAAACTTGACACGCCACTTGGGGCAGTGACTGACACGCCACGTGTGAAGTTTTATGGGCCCACATGGCGTATCGAGGGAGGAATCCTCGACGCACAGGGATTGCACTGTCTGTGCACACGAGTTATTTGGCCACTGATACGGCTCTGGTTCACAGACACGGCGATACGAGGATACTGTGTAGACACATAGACATGAACACCTAGACCTATACTAGGTGGGGACACGAGCACGAGGCCTGGGTCGGCCTGCGCGGGTGCACGACACGCGTGTACACCCGCACGAGACTGCCCAGTTTTGTGTGTCTAAGTTTCCCATTTGGGTTTTGTTCAGTTGGACACGTTGTGTCCACTTTCATGGACACAAACCACTTTGTAGCATGCACTCTTTATGCTTAATTGTTACCAACCTCTGTAATTGCATTTTAATTCAAATTTCATTATTAATTATCATTTCCCATTTTTTCTGAAACACATTGTATCAGTCCATTTCCTTCCTGATTTTAGTTTGCAAAAAATTGAATTTGCCTGATGATTTAACCTTTGTAATGATGTTAAATACTGAGTTTTGATTCTAAATAGGTTTCCCTATAGTTTCCTGCTATGGTTAAAAATTGGGGTTGAAATGATGGGGTTTTGGGCTCAAACCTGAGAAATTCAGTGGGGACTATTAAACGTTATCTTTAGTTTTAATGTTTACTGTTGATGTTATCCCATAAATCTGAGAATAGATTAAACCTTATGGTGAGATTTTACTGAAATGAATTGAGTTCCTTTCCTTATTGAACCAAGTTGATTCACAGTGTTGATTCTGCTAACCCAGGAAAGCTTCCTTATCACTGTCCATATTTGGATTTCAAATGTTTTTTGCATTATAACCTGGAAATTATTTTAGTTCAAATTTGAGATTATGTAGTGTATTGGGGCTTAAATGTGTTATGTAATCTTGTGTTCCTTCCATGAGTTGAACTTAAATTCCTGCACACTGTTTTCCAGACTTTTAACATCTAGTTATATCACATTGTTTCAAGTATGCCTCAATGCATGTAGCACACACACACACACATTACATTCTTGTACACCCTTACCCTTCCACACACACACACAACTACACTCATGCATACACACACAATTTTATGTTGCCACACATGCACCCTCTCTCTCATTCTCTCTATATTTCCAGTCTCTAGTTGTGGGTTAGTATTGTATGAATACTATACTTGGGTGATGTATATCTATAGGTATATATATAGTACTTATCCTAGGTATATATTGTGTTGCCTATATAAGTTAGTGATGTATTGTGAGTGCATGGGATGTAAATACCTAATTGTATGTGGATACCATACAGGTATGTAATATATTATAGAGTGATAAGTTTTAGATAGAGTTTGACTTGTTTGACTAGTATAAAATCGTAGTCTAGTGTAGAATAGATAGCCTAGTTTAGACTTGGTTAGACCTTGTTGACCTAGTTTGACTTCTAGGGTTGACCAGAGTTGACCAAGAGTTGACTTTGGCCTAGATTGACCTAGATTCATGTAGAATGCATAGTAGGACTTTATTTTATCATTTTAGACTTGTTGTGACTTGTGCTGTTCTGATTAGGAGCCAGACACCACTCCTCGGACGGACTTTTTATATTGGACACTCAGATACAGGCGAGTACATTCTCTGATCATTTCATATCCTGCTTAGAATTATTTTCTGCAGTAGATTACTTTACTTGTACTGTCACGTTTGTCACACGGGTTGGTACTATGCAGATCCCTTCTTGAGATGTTCCTTAGGGAGCATCGGGTACTACATGTTTCTGTGCGTTTCACTTACATGTCGTATCACTATGCTTTACAGGTTCTTCGATCACTTGTGACATATACTCTTATGATCACAGAGTCTCCTAGAATCGCTTATCTCATTCATTGGGTATCCTAGAATCTCCTAGAATCCCCATTTTTGGGACTTCCATGTATCACCCTTCGGGGCTTTGCGTGGAATCATAACATAACTTGGTTGGATCCTTGTGTACTGATTGGGGTACGGGGAGTATAAGTAGACATGTGAATACTATCCGTAGTGTAGTATCAGAATCTCTTCCATAGTGTAGCATCAGAATCTCCTATGCCATTTACATATCTATGTTGTACTCTGACTCACTAGTCACATGATAGTTCTCTATTTATAGTAGATATTTCTATTACACTTTCTTCTCTCTGTTTACATACTGTACTTCTTTTCAGTAATTGTATCTTACTTTACTGCATGATTATCTTCTAACCGGCTATGAACTGTTGAGATGTACTGTACTCGCTCCTGTCCTGACTGGACCTGTTGAAAATATTACAGGACGAGGAGAGCTTGCCTGGACACTTTCTACGGGCAGCCTTAGATGACACCTGCGAGCTGGACCCTCAGGAGGACCCAGCTCTAGCTGAGGATATCACCCCGATTGCCTAGTTTAGATTAGTTAGGCTTATCTTCCTTTATGTATCATGAGACATGTTTAGCTAGACTTTATTTCGAGTTCAGAGTTGTATATATTCTTTCATTCTGTATCTGAGACCATGTACTTCTGGATATTGCTGGAATTATCTTAGACTATTTCATCTATTTATTTCCTTGAGTTCTATTTCATATCGTGCTCTCTTCCTTAGTTGTGATTGAGTTTTACTGCTATGTCACCCCCATTCGGGAGTATAAACTGCTTAGAGATATATTGTTAATG
>JANAVB010009200.1:18530597-18659609 GCA_029216955.1 Iris pallida
GGTCTCCTTCTTTTTAAACCTACACATCATTATCTTCCTCACCAACCCTCCAAAAATTTTACCGAAAACCTTAACCGTAACTTCTAAGCTCTCTCTTCCTCCAAGCCTCTCAAACTTTCAAATCTTGGAATCGGAGCTCTCTCAAAGTTCCTTTCAATTATTCACAATCAAATTCGATATATTTCACTCATTCCATCCTTTTTAATTTCTATGGCTCCTAAATTTCCTATATCTTCCAAAAAGAAAAGAAAATGTGATGAAGGTTCATCCTCTACTCCTTACGAGGCGGCCTCCTTTTCACTTTCAGTCCCTCCAAACCAGACGGTAACTTCTTTGATGATTTTATATTTGTATCACAAGATGCATCAAATGAGTGGTTAAGTGATTTTCATCAAAAAGATTTGTCCGGGTTCACCTATCAACTTCACACTATTTTATGATCCCCTAAACGTTTTTGAACACTTTGAGTTGCTAGATTTAGTTCAATCTAGTTTTTTAATATATTCTAATGCAATCCGCATGTTTATTGTAACTTATCGGTCACTAACGGCAAAGTGAAATCAAAAGTTGGTAGAATTGATGTTGACTTTGATGCCGGTGATTTGGCAATAATGCTTAACATTCCGAATGTTGGGGAAGCATTAGTTGATATCACGTTGGTACAATTTCCCGAAGGGACAACTTTTGATTCATTTAATGACTCGTTATGTGAACCAAACCCTCAGCCTAAAGGCACTCTTCGTCCTAAACATTTGAACAACTACTTCTATGACCTTCATAGAATGGTATTCTCCACCATCATTCCAAAGAATATCGCTACTGATAAATTTCTTACTTAGAGCTTTCTACTATCTATTATCTCTATTTTCACGTCCCCTTCCATCTACCCAAGACTATCATCGCCGCTATGGAATAGTGTCGGAAGAAACCGTGACGACTTCTATATGCGATGTATCTTCCTTACATCTTTTAGTTCTTTGAGGTTATGCTTGAGGTTTGTCCACAGGATGGTGCTCATGCTTATCTTCATGTTACTCTTAAGTCACCCTCCCATTGCTCAGGTTTCTCCTCCTCTAATTGACCCATTAGTTGCTGCACACATCCTACTCATCCTTCCGGTGGTGTTACTCTTAAGTCACTTTAGGCACTCATGATGGATCAGTTTCGGTCCATGGACTTCCGTACTACCCTCCAGCTCCAGGCCTTATCCAACTCTATGTGGGACATGTCATACAGTCTTGCTCACTACCCTAGTGGCCCTATTCCTATGGTTCGTGATCCCACTATTCTTGGTTATCGCATTGATTATATAGAGGCTCAGCAATACTTTGACCCTGCTGCTGTCTATTATGATCCCGACCGTTCTGCTGCTGTCTATCATGATCCCGACCGTGCTACTGATGATGATGAGGATGATGATTGAGGATATGGTTCCCTCGTGATAGACCATCACTAGTTATGTTTCTAGTTTTTTTATGACTACGTATTAGTGATGAATGCTTTTCTCAAGCATTATCAGTTTTTGTTTATTGGACTAGTTGTATAAACTCTGTCTCTTTCAGTTATATCCGTATTTCCTATTTTCACAGCATGCATTCTTTACTATTTAAATGTTTAAAGTTTGCTCTAATCTTGATTGTGCCGAGTATTGCTATTTTGTTTAAGTTATTTTGTTTATATGAAAAAATAGGAGATTAATAGTGATAAATACTTAAAATTTTGCTTAAAAATTATTTATGACTAAATTTTTTTGGAGATATTATTTTTAGACTTTACAGATATTCAACCGACATGTTTTGTTATGGGAGAGTAACAAGACTTGACCGTACATTACGGGGGAGCAAATATATTCAAGGACAAAGCTACTACCATACCCTCTGTACCACATCAAGTCTTATTCCAAATTAAGCTGAACAAATTATTAAGTATCAATCGTCGTTTTCTCAAATTCTCAAAATAAGGAATATTGTTGGCCTATTTTGCCATGGTCAAACCAATTTCGATAATTGACTTAAAATTTTGATATGAAAAAAATAGAAGATTGCATATTTCATCACTACAAATTCTTTATACTCTATTCTGTATTGTTCTTTTATTGAGTCTAAAAAAGTTGTGCATCGGGATCACTGGCATTTAGAAGTTCAATCAAAAATCCAAATCCTTGACACAATATCCTTGATCCAATCCTTGACCCAAAACCAAACCCATATCCAAAAGCCAAATTAAACCAAATAAAAAAGACTAGAAACCCTAGCAACAAAATGCGGTCGGAGTTCTGCCTGAACTCGGTCTGAACTTGGTCACCTTGGATTTCTCCTGGTCAGAAGCTTTTCCTAGTCTTTTGGATCTAAAACGTTCAAAATTATGAATGTTAGCCTACAGAGTTCTGCTCGAACTCTGCCTCAAAAATTCCTATAAAAGCTTTCAATCCATTTACAATGGATCTTCAATTTTCAAGACAGCTCCTATTCTTCTAGTGTTGGTGGTTTCCGATTAGGAGTATTCGAATTGTACAAGCTTGTAGTAAAAGCTTTTCTTAGAAAGGTGTTGTTGAAGTTTGATCGTGGGCTTCGGATAAAAACACGACGGTTATGAAGTTGGCATGTTCTTCGGAGAAAAGCACGCGGTGTAATCTCTATTCAAAATAGTGGATTATACCGAGCAAGAGTTCTCGCGAACTGGACTAGTCCTCTCAGAGGGAAACCAGTATAAACCTGCTGTGTCTGTATATTGCTTTCTTGTCTCCACTATTTATTGCTTTACTTCATTGCATTTAAGTTTGATTATATATTTGCTTCACCTTCTTAGTTTTTAGTTAAATATTTTCTGCTGCACTCTATTCACCTCCCTCTAGAGGTGCTATCGTTCCTACAAGCCAGTGGTCCTCCTTTCGCCCACTTAGGAAAGTAGTCGGTGATGGCGACGCTGAACCAGTGTCCATTGGAGGACGGAGGGCTGATTGACCCGATGATGTCCATTCTTCATGCTTCAAATGGCCAGCAGCCGCAGTGGGATGTAGGAACTCAAAAGGTTTGGATGAAGTCTGCATAAAACTGACATACCCGACACTTCTTTGCATAATTTACTATATCTGTCATCATGGTGGGCTAGCGGTAGCCCATACGACGTAGTCGGTCCTGCAACATAGGACCTAGTTGGTGAGCTCCATAGGTACCATCGTGTGCCTCCTGAAGTGCTTTTGTGCTTCAGAATTGGATAAACACGAAAGTAAAAGCCCATCATATGAATGATGATACAATATTTTAGTAGCTGTGTCGTAGAAGAACCGTAGCGGGCACCTCTTGATAGAATCAGCTTTCTTCGAGTCTTCGGGTCGGATTCTATTGATCGCATTGTCTATGAATGGAAATCACCAATCCCGAACGTCAACATTAGTGTGTATTTGTACAGTATAACTTAGACACACATGTAGATTATTCTTTGGGTAAACCAGCTCCCGACGTATTACTTTGACGGAGTAATCGGTTCCAACAGGAGCTGCCAGGGAAGCGACAAGGCCGGCAAGGGCATCGACCTCCATGTTTGGCAATTACGGTACATATTCTATAAAAAAAACCCTCTAAAGGTAGAGATGTCGATTATCGCTTGATAATAAGGGATCATTATGTCGAACCTTATATTGTCCTCGAACCTGATTGATAATCAGTTTTAAGCCACTGTAGGCCTCGAGGTAGTCGACCCCAACTATTTAGCTAGCTAGAGCCCGATGATGAGAGCATTATACTCAGCAACATTATTGGTGCATGACTCCATGATATATATATGGTGGATAACCAGACTATCAGGAGTGATGAGGACCACTCCGACCCCTATGATAATTTTGCCCTTGGGTCCTGTTCTTGAAGCACCGTCAAAGAACATCCACCAGACGGGATTGTCTAAGATCTCATTCGATTCTAAGACCTCGTCAGGAATGCCGTCATAGAGCTTCGATGTTTCTGGTACAGGATGTGCCGCTAGGAAATTGGCCAACGCTTAAGCTTTAACTGCCTTTTATGGGACGAACACCATGTCATAAGGAGTCAAAAGGATTGCCCATGTGGCTGACCGTGAGTTTAATGCCTCTGGTTTAGTCATGAGGACTCTGAGAGGATTGACTCAGACGATGACGTGAATTGTCTGTCCTACCACATAATGGTATGTCTTTCGAATAGGGAAGACCTACATAAGACACTCCTTCTCCACAAGATTATACCGATGCTCAACACCAATCATGGTCCTGCTAAGATAGTAAATTGCTTGTTTGTGGCCTTCGTTGCTTCTCTGGGCTAGCAAAGCAACGAGAGAGTGGTCCATGGCTCGAACGTATAACAGAAAGGGTCTTTCCATGACTGGTGCTACCAGGACTGGTGGACTGGTGACGTATTTCTTGATGTCATCGAATACGTGCTAACACTCTTCGGTCCAGGCATAAGAAACCTCTTTTTTTATCAGTTTAGTGAAGGGTTGGCATCATCTAGAGAGATTTGCTATGAATCTTCTGATGTATACCAATCGTCTCTGCAGACCTCGAAGCTCACGGAGATTCTTCAGGAAAGCCATGTCCAAGATAGCTTTGGTCTTTTCGGGGTTAATGTGAATACCCTTAGCTGTGACGATGAAACCCAATAACTTGCTACTGGAAACCCCCAGGAATGACTTGGTTGGATTCATCTTAAGGTGATGTTTCCACATCAAATCAAACACCTTCATTAAGTTATCTAAATGGCATAATTTCTTTCGACTTTTAACGAAAATTTCATCAACATAACATTCTACCATTTTTCGGAGGTGTTTATGAAATATGGTGCTCATAGCCCGCTGGTATGTTGCTCCCACATTCTTCAAACCAAAGGGTATCACTGTTTAATAGTAGATTCCCTTTGGAGTCCAGAATAAAGTATGCTTTTCGTCCTCCAGAAATATTTTGATCTGGTTGTAGACTGAGAACCCATCTATGAGGACATGCGCTCGAAACTACAAGTATTATCGATCATTACGTTAGTAATCAGAAGGGAAAACTCATATGTTGGACAGCCCGAGTTGAGATCCCTAAAGTCTATGCAGACTCGAATCTTTCCAATCTTCTTAGTGACTAGGACGATGTTAGCTACTCAATCCGGATGTTGCTCCTCTCGAATGAAGCCACTTTCTATGAGTTTGTTGACTTATTTCTCGATAGCATCCATGATGTTGGGATGAAAACGACGCTATTACTATTTGACAAGTTTATCATTAGGCACGATGTTGAGTCGATATATTACGACTTGCGGGTCTAACTCCGGCATGTATTTATAGCTAAAACCAAAGACATCGATGTACTCTCGGATAAGCTGTATCATAGATTCTCTATTTTCTCGAGTCAAGCTTTTTCTAATAAAGATAGGTTTAGGGAAAGCCTCATATCCTAGCCTGACTTAGACGACTTTGTCTTCGGTGGGAGGTTTTCGTTGTTCGAAATGCCACTTCCATTGGGATCCTAGGCGTTGAGCCCAAGGTTCATCCTCGAAGAATTTGAATATCTGGTCTTCATCCTCGATTAGGGGATCTGCAAAGACTATGTTGATTGATAGTATCTTCTTGAAGGCCTCGTCGATACTGCTATTAGAGTCCTAGGTTGAAGAATCGGAAGAGTTAAAGTGCATCATAACTTTCGGCTCTGAACTACCCGAAGTCGTTGTGAGTGTAACATAACCTAACCCTCGACGAGTACGCTGATAGTATTTTTTGAGCCTTTCCCTTAGGAGCACGAAGTCGTAAGGGAAGGTGCTTGGCTTGAGCTGTGTAACGGTAGAGCTACGTCTTGCCATTGTCGGGTTCTGGTTCTGCAGGAGTCAGTCGCTGAGAATGCTCTAATCGACCGAAGATTATGGGTTCCTCATCTTTTTTTGTTGGAACCAGGAAGTAAGCATCTCGGAAGAGATAACTTGGCCTGCTAAATTAGCGGTTGTCACTTGAGTTTGCAATATATACAGGGCATTGTTTAAGAAATACATAGTGTTCCAGTGTGCAGAAGAGATTCAAAGATAACTTTCTATGAATAAAATACAAAACTTTCCGAGGGAATACATCATCTAAAGAATGTACCTCAGCATTGGCGCACATGTAGTCCCCTAACTCCTCATCAGTAAGAACCCGGGGATACCGTTGGGGAAGGTGGAAGTTTTCTCTCCCCTTTAGTTTGACTACCAAGGGTATTGGAGTCAGAGATTCTTGCAACTTTGAGGCTGCCTTCGGGTCCTTTTGGGGGAGTTTTTTCGAATCGGCTCCTGGCTGGCAGTTGAAGCTGTTGGGGACGAGTGAGCGGGTATCTTTTCTCGAAGATTGATAATAAAAGGTGCTGGTGCCTGTGAAGGCTTTCCTTTTAGTCAAATCCTCAAAGGCTCTTCAACAATAGTTGTGCTCTCTGATGTCATTTTCTGCCTCATTGTCGCCATCATTAGCATCATCATCCCAGGGAACTGACTTATATAGGTCACCGCCAGTACAATATGCTTCGAAACCTCGAAACTGGTTGATGTCAGCAACCTCAGTCTTGATAGTCCCCGTTGCTGGCCACATACTTCATGCATTGATGGAGAGTGGAGGGTACGATCATGTATTTATGGATCCATGGTCGACCCAACAACATGTTGTAGTTTATATCAACATCAATGATATAGCAAATCACATCCGTCTGGAGATCGCATATTTGACATTTAAGATGTATTTTACCCAAGGGCTCACTCTTTCCTGCATTGATATCGTCTTGAGATCGGAATTCCTAAAGTTTGTAGTAAAATCCTAGGAATTAAGCTAAGAGAGGAACCATGGTCGATGTGGATGCGATCGACCCTAATGGTGCCCATATACCGTGTATAGTACAGGGGTCTATTGTGTTGGTTATTCTTTAGTAGCATATCCTGTTGAGGGAAAGTGATGTTGGAAATCACTTCGACCATACTATGGCAATACAGGCAAGCGACAGGATCCTCCTTGGGTGGTTGCACCTGGTGAGGAAGGAATCAACATTTTACAAAGCCTCGCTGAGGGAGTCTCGAGTCTCTTGGAGAGACAGAGAAGCTCGAAGAGTGACAACCAAGCTAGGGTATTGGCAAGCTGAGCCAGTATGTCAAAGTTATAAGGCTTGATCGACCCCACTGTCGAGTCTTTTCTTAGCGGTTTGTCGAAGCAGACCTCTTTCTGCTTCTTCTTATCTACTTCAGGTGGTTAAGATGGGCCTGCTTCCGATGCATCGAGTGCAGTAGTAGCAACAGGCGGAGGTATTTCTTCCTCCAAACCCTAGCGGTCCTTTCGCTGGTGAGCTGAGCGAGTGGTAAAGAGAGCATCATTAGTCAAGATAGAAATCATATGACAGGACTTGGTCTTCTTCCCTTTCTCAAGGGGTATTGCAGGGAGTGCCATGTCTAGGACGAGATCAGGGTGGATCCACATGATTACAAAGCCTCGCTGAGGGAGTCTCGAGTCTCTTTGGAGAGACAGAGAAGCTCGACGAGTGACAGCCAAGTCGGGGAATTAGCAAGCTGTTCCAGTATGTCAAAGTTATAAGGATTGATCGGCCCCACTGCCGAGTCTTTTCTTAGCGGTTTGTCGAAGCAGACCTCTTTCTGCTTCTTTTTGTCTACTTCAGGTGGTTAAGACGGGCCTGCTTCCAATGCATCGGGTACAGTAGTAGCAGCAGGCGGAGGTATTTCTTCCTCCAAACCCTGGCGGTCCTTTCGCTGGTGAGCTGAGCGAGTGGTAAAGAGAGCGCCATTAGTCGAGGTAGAAATCATATGACAGGACTTGGTCTTCTTTCCTTCGCAAGGGGTGTTACAGGGAGTGCCATGTCTAGGACGAGATCAGGGTGGATCCATATGATTTTACCTTATGGCGTTGTAAGTGGGATGAGGCCTTAAGCTTTATCGCAGGCTAGTGGAAGGTTGACCACTTCTATTGTCACCCTTGGGATGGGGCTAATACTGTCTTGAGTATCCATTTTCGGGAAGCTTCCAAATTGGAGAGTCACATGTTAGTCGTGACTGTCTTATCCTTATAGTCGAGTGAGATGACCTTGGCATCAATGACGCACTGGGTCTGCTTCTTCAACACATAGCAGTCGCATATTGAATGGTGATGAATGTACTGATGGTAGTGACAGTACTTTTGATTGTCCACCTTTCTTACTACGTCAGGATGCTTAGAAGGTGGGAGTTGAAGCTTGCCACTCTTCATCAACATGTCAAAGAGTTCCAGTGTATCTTTATCGTTGAAGAAATAGGTTTCCTTCGGCTTTGGTGCTTCTGTCGGCTTGGGGTTCGTTGACGCTGAACCTTTGGAGATATTGACGGTCAGGGCTTGCTTCCCATTTTCGTCCTTGTGGACAGGGTTATTGCTAGATGAGTGTTTTCTTTTGTCTTCGAGCAAAGGAAAACTCAGTTCCAGCAATTATGCATCCCGAGCTTTTTTTTCCAGCTACATCTGCCTCAGTAATAAAAGGCGTCCATTTTATGCATGGATCATTGTGCCATAATTTGTTTGTGGAAAGCATGTTCTTGTGACCAAATCTATGAGCATGGGCTCGGGTATACCAGGTGGTAGCCTAAGAGCTGTCTGGTAGAAGCACAAAATATAAGCGTGTACCGGTTCCTTATCCTTCTGGGCGATATCCAGGAGAGTGGACGTCGTCATGTCCATTCCTCCTTCATAGAACCGAGTAAAGAAGAGACACTTCAAATTATCGAACGACGAGATGCAATTACTAGGGAGACTGCAAAACCATTCGCAGGCTACCCCCTATAATGCCTCTACGAATACATTTGTAAGAAGAGCGTCGTCTTTCGGCAAATATCCCATTACCGAGGCAAAATACCTCAAGTATCGACGAGGAGACTCCTTTGCATCAAATAGTGCAAGCATCTATGGCTTGTATTTGGGAGGACATATCACATTATCCTATTCAGAGGGATATGGTTGCCAGATCCCCATATTCTAGAGTGATTCTTTCTTCTCTTGGACGTCAAAGCGAGCGTACAACTCCTTGAGATCCTGCTGCCTGTCATTTGACATTGTGGGTCCAGTCATTGACGGAGTAGACAAATACGGTAGTGCTTGGTCCAAGATGGGTGTTGGCGCATGAGAAGGTGCATTGGACTCTATATTCGTTCCCGGGTCTTGATTTGCTGGAGTTGTCACTCCCAGTTTTCGAATTAGGGGTATTTTTGTCATTTTTTAAGTTATATAATTTTTAGAAATTTTATTTGATTTTATATAATTTTTAGGGATTTATTTGATTTAGTTTGAATTTTACCCAATTCGGACTTAAGTTGGAGACCCGGGTAACCTGGACACTAGTGGGACCCACATACTAGCTGGGCTTGGCCCACATACCATCCTAATTAGGCTAGAAACCATAAACCCAACTTTTATGGCTTAATTAGTCATTTTAGAGGCTTGATTAGTTAATTATAATTAAATTGAACCGAACCGAACGAAACCCGAACCAAACCAAGTCCATTGGGTTTGGGGGCTTATTGGATCACCACCCAAACCCAGTAAGACCCCATGGCCGGCCAAGTAAAGGAGCACCCCCCCTTTGCTTCTTCACAAAGCAAACTCTCTCTCTCTCAAATTTCTTTCTTTCTTCCAAGCTTCTTCTCTCTCCAAGGAAAACCTAATCTAGGTATGCCATAAATTCCCTATTTATTACTCTTTAGCATTTATGGCTTTCACAATAATTGTAGAGGAGGTGATTCTCTACACTTTGTCCATAGATTTCATAGGTTTCCCTAAAAATCTAGGTTAAAGAATTAATTAGGGGTTTTCATATATAGAGTGGTATATATATGTATATATGTATATATATATGTGTATGTATTATATATATATTTGTGTTTGTGTGAGAGAGTGGTGGTGTTGATGTCATGAGATGGTGGGGGTGGTGTTTGTGTGAGAGTGTGCGTGTGTGCTTGTGTAAGTGTGTGTGAGAGAGTGTGTGTGTGTTTGTGTGAGGGTATATATATATATATATATATATATAGGAAAAATATATATATATATATATATATATATATATATATATATATATATTTTTCCTATATATATATATATATATATATATATATATATATATATATATATATATGTATAGACATGTGTGTGTGTGTGTATGTATTTATATATGTATAGATATGTGTGTATGTGTTTATATAAATAGATACGTGTGTGTGTTGTAGATATATATATAGATAGATGGTTAGATAGATGGTTATATATATATATATATATATATATATATATATATATATATATAAATATATATATATATATATATATATATATATAAAATATATATATATATATATATATATATATATATATATATATATATATATATTATATATTTTTATATATTTTTATTTTTATTTTTTATTTATAATTTATATATATATATTATATATATAATATATATATATATATATATATATATATATATATATATATATATATTATATATATATAAAATCTATATATATATATATATATATTATATATATATATATATATAAAAAAAAATATATATATATATATATATATATATATTTATATATATAATATATAAATATATATATATATATATATATATATATATATATATATATATATATATATATATATATATATATATATATTATATATATATATTTTTATATATAAAAATATATATATATATATATAAATATAAAAATATATATATATATATATATATATATAAAAAATATATTATCTATATATATATTATATATATTATATATATATATATATAATATATAAATATATATATATATAAAAAAAAATATATATATATATATAATATATATATATATATATATATATATATATATATGTATATATATATATATATATATATATATATATATATATAGAAGAAGAAGTAGAGGAAGAATTAGATGAAGAAGAAGAATAGGAAACTACAGCAGCAGCAGCAGTATTATAGAAGTAGCAGCAGCATACGCAGCTACAGTAGCAGCAAAATGCAGCAGCAGCAATAGCATATTGCAGCAGCAGCAGTAGCATGTTCCCCCATTTTAAGCCCCTTTTTAGCCCTATATAACCCCAATAACCCCCCTATATATATATATATATATATATATATATATATATATATATATATATATAGAGAGAGAGAGAGAGAGAGAGAGAATTAGAGGAAGAGAATGATAAGAAGAATAAGAAGAAGTTTAGAAGAAGTAGGAGAAGAAGATTTTGGAGAGAAGGAGGGAAAGGAGAATAGGAAATTAGGAATTAGAAGAGGATAGGAAAAAGAATGAGCAGAGGGATTAGAAGAAGAAGAATAGGAAGAATTGGGAGAAGAGAGTTAGAATAATAGAAATTAGAAGGAGAAGAAGAATAGGAATAGAGAATGAATCAGATTTTGGATGAAAGGGTGAAACGGAGCCCCGAGCGTCGGAATGAGTTGAAACTTGGGGGAGACCTAGATTATATAATTTAGACTTTGCGGGTAGGCTCCCGAGTTGAAATCGGGGTTGTAGGGCGATGGTATCGCGTCGTACCATTGCGTATTTTGAGATATTCAAGATATCATCAATGGGCCGTAAGATGGACTAGACGTCCACTCTACCTAGGTATCTTGGTAGGTAACGTATGTATAGGCTAGTATCCGACTACCCTAGGGAGCACGGGTCGAAATACCAAGCGTAGGTAGGCTAACTTGGTTTTCACCTAGGCTAAAAATTTACCTTCGAAAAGGATAAATTAGGATCTTGGCCTACGGCCAAGATTTGAGTTTCGAAGTCCAAGATAGGCTTGGATATGGGTTTTAAGGGTTGGTAATGATTAGAAATAGTCGTCTAGACCTAGTCTTGACCTTTGTTGACCACGGTTGACTTTTTAAACCAAAAGTCAACTATGGGTCAACACTTTACCCAATTTAGTTTCCAATTCCATTAAACTTGGAACGGTTGACTGAAAGTCAACTAATAGTCACCATTGACCTAGGATTGGCCTAGGGTTGACCTAAAGTTGACCAGAGTTGACCCGTTGACCAAAAGTCAACTGTAAGTCAACTTTCAACCTAGTTTGATTCGGATTGAATTCCAATACTCTCCCATGACCAAGAATGACCCAACTAGACTTGTTTTTGTCACTACCACATTTCTAGTATGAGGGTATTTTGTCATTTTTGGGGTTATTTGAATTTATTAGAATTTATTTGAATTTTATATATTTTATTTAGGAATTTTTTAATAATTATTTTAATGGTGTGATTAAATCCTATTTAAATTGTTGCCAAGTGGTTTGGTTAGCCTAACCCAGATTGGACCTAACCTAATTTGGTCATAAATAATTTTAGTTAGCCACTTGGAGAATTAGATGGGTTGGATTATGGTTTAAGTCAAGTTAGTTAAGATTAAGTGAGTTTGTTTAAGACTAGGAAACAACCTTTTGTTCTAGACCACTCAATACCCCTTGATTCATTCCTAGCCATAGGATACCACCTAGAAACCCTAACCTAAACCTAGTGGCCGGCCAAGGCTTGTCCCCCTTCCTATATAATATCATTTTGGGGATTTTAGCCTTCTTCCAATAGTTTATGATTCTTTCCTCAAGACAAGGTAAGCCTACACTTCATTTCTCCATAGATCATTCAATATAGGTCCATTTTCATTGGGATTTCCTCCATAGCACTCTAAATACTGTTCCTCTATTGATTGTGGAGTCACATCACAGGTTTGGGACAATTTGAGGGAGTTTTGAAGCTTGGAGGACCATTCTCTATTGGGTCTTTTTGAGGATTGTGCAACCATAGGTAACTTCCTTAATACTCAATGAAACTCTATTATTATTCCACATCTAGGGACCCCTAGGCCTAACCTAGATGTAGGAATAGGTAACCCTAGGTTTTGAGCACTGTGCGTGTCCGTATCGGACAAGTATCAGTCACTAATCATATACGTTTGACAAAATGCCCCAATGAACCCTTCGACCTAGTTTCTAGGATGCTTTTGAATAGGAAATTTAGTTTCATGATTGCTTATGCATTTTTGATCTGCTGTGGTAGTATCAGTGTCGTTTCGTGTCGGATTTACGACACGGACACGCGCGTGCACACGCTCGCGCGCTTGCTACAGGGATCCCCTGCTACTCGGGCCCTGTAGCGGACACGACACATATTTGTTTGACACGAAACTTGACACGCCACTTGGGGCAGTGACTGACACGCCACGTGTGAAGTTTTATGGGCCCACATGGCGTATCGAGGGAGGAATCCTCGACGCACAGGGATTGCACTGTCTGTGCACACGAGTTATTTGGCCACTGATACGGCTCTGGTTCACAGACACGGCGATACGAGGATACTGTGTAGACACATAGACATGAACACCTAGACCTATACTAGGTGGGGACACGAGCACGAGGCCTGGGTCGGCCTGCGTCGGGTGCACGACACGCGTGTACACCCGCACGAGACTGCCCAGTTTTGTGTGTCTAAGTTTCCCATTTGGGTTTTGTTTCAGTTGGACACGTTGTGTCCACTTTCATGGACACAAACCACTTGTGTAGCATGCACTCTTTATGCTTAATTGTTACCAACCTCTGTAATTGCATTTTAATTCAAATTTCATTATTAAATTATCATTTTCCCATTTTTTCTGAAACACATTGTATCAGTCCATTTCCTTCCTGATTTTAGTTTGCAAAAAATTGAATTTGCCTGATGATTTAACCTTTGTAATGATGTTAAATACTGAGTTTTAGATTCTAAATAGGTTTCCCTATATGTTATCCTGCTATGGTTAAAAATTGGGGTTGAAATGATGGGGTTTTGGGCTCAAACCTGAGAAATTCAGTGGGGACTATTAAACAGTTATCTTTAGTTTTAATGTTTACTGTTGATGTTATCCCATAAATCTGAGAATAGATTAAAACCTTATGGTGAGATTTTACTGAAATGAATTGAGTTCCTTTCCTTATTGAACCAAGTTGATTCACAGTGTTGATTCTGCTAACCCAGGAAAGCTTCCTTATCACTGTCCATATTTGGATTTCAAATGTTTTTTGCATTATATAACCTGGAAATTATATTTAGTTCAAATTTGAGATTATGTAGTGTATTGGGGCTTAAATGTGTTATGTAATCTTGTGTTCCTTCCTATGAGTTGAACTTAAATTCCTGCACACTGTTTTCCAGACTTTTAACATCTAGTTATATACACATTGTTTCAAGTATGCCTCAATGCATGTAGCACACACACACACACACATTACATTCTTGTACACCCTTACCCTTCCACACACACACACAACTACACTCATGCATACACACACAATTTTATGTTGCACACACATGCACCCTCTCTCTCATTCTCTCTATATTTCCAGTCTCTAGTTGTGGGTTATGTATTGTATGAATACATATATACTTGGGTGATGTATATCTATAGGTATATATATAGTACTTATCCTAGGTATATATTGTGTTGCCTATATAAGTTAGTGATGTATTGTGAGTGCATGGGATGTAAATACCTAATTGTATGTGGATACCATACAGGTATGTAATATATATATAGAGTGATAAGTTTTAGATAGAGGTTTGACTTGTGTTGACTAGTATAAAATAATGTAGTCTAGTGTAGAATAGATAGCCTAGTTTAGACTTGGTTAGACCTTGTTGACCTAGTTTGACTTCTAGGGTTGACCAGAGTTGACCAAGAGTTGACTTTGGCCTAGATTGACCTAGATTCATGTAGAATGCATAGTAGGACTTTATTTTATCATTTTAGACTTGTTGTGACTTGTGCTGTTCTGATTAGGAGCCAGACACCACTCCTCGGACGGTACTTTTTATATTGGACACTCAGATACAGGCGAGTACATTCTCTGATCATTTCATATCCTGCTTAGAATTATTTTCTGCAGTAGATTACTTTACTTGTACTGTCACGTTTGTCACACGGGTTGGTACTATGCAGATCCCTTCTTGAGATGTTATCCTTAGGGAGCATCGGGTACTACATGTTCTGTGCGTTTCACTTACATGTCGTATCACTATGCTTTACAGGTTCTTCGATCACTTGTGACATATACTCTTATGATCACAGAGTCTCCTAGAATCGCTTATCTCATTCATTGGGTATCCTAGAATCTCCTAGAATCCCCATTTTTGGGACTTCCATGTATCACCCTTCGGGGGCTTTGCGTGGAATCATAACATAACTTGGTTGGATCCTTGTGTACTGATTGGGGGTACGGGGGAGTATAAGTAGACATGTGAATACTATCCATGTAGTGTAGTATCAGAATCTCTTCCATAGTGTAGCATCAGAATCTCCTATGCCATTTACATATCTATGTTGTACTCTGACTCACTAGTCACATGATAGTTCTCTATTTATAGTAGATATTTCTATTACAGCTTTCTCTCTCTGTTTACATACTGTACTTCTTTCAGTAATTGTATCTTACTTTACTGCATGATTATATCTTCTAACCGGCTATGAACTGTTGAGATGTACTGTACTCGCTCCTGTCCTGACTGGACCTGTTGAAAATATTACAGAGGACGAGGAGGAGGCTTGCCTGGACACTTTCTACGGGGCAGCCTTAGATGACACCTGCGAGCTGGACCCTCAGGAGGACCCAGCTCTAGCTGAGGATATCACCCCGATTGCCTAGTTTAGATTAGTTAGGCTTATCTTCCTTTATGTAGTCATGAGACATGTTTAGCTAGACTTTATTTCGAGTTCAGAGTTGTATATATTCTTTCATTCTGTATCTGAGACCATGTACTTCTGGATATTGCTGGAATTATCTTAGACTATTTCATCTATTTATTTCCTTGAGTTCTATTTCATATCGTGCTATCTCTTCCTTAGTTGTGATTGAGTTTTACTGCTATGTCACCCCCATTCGGGGAGTATAAACTGCTTAGAGATATATTGTTAGATGTTGTGACCTAGGACAGCGTTCTACCGCCGACACTGCGGCGTAGGCTGGACGTACCCACGTCTCGTGCCCTTACTCTAGGGTACGGGTCGTGACACATTTTTAGTGGTGGCCCATGCAAGTCTAGACTAGAAGTGTAGTGGTATTCGAATTAGATTATCACTATAGCCTGCAGTAGGATATAGGATATTAATTTTAAGGTACTCAATCACTTTAGGAAGATTTTCTTTTATTGCCATCTAAATCCTTTGTCAGCTGATCCTTTGAATTATAATTGTCCGCCTTCGTTATTTTGCTTCTTTCTCAAAAATTGATACTCTTGTTTGTCTATCTTCAGGATGGTAGAGACTAGATTGCAGCGTGCCATTCATGAGGATGCTATAGAGGGGACTGCTACCTCTCAGCCAGCACGGCGAGGCCAGTGGAGTGCAGCTCCTGCCACCTCAGCTCGTGTTGAGAACTCGGCAGTCGTAGCAGGGGGTATGCATCCACCGACTGGGAGGCAGGACTCGGTCATTCCAGAGGTTCCCTTCCAGCAGCCGCCTCCAGGATACGTAGACGCAGCTCAGATGTTCGCATATTTCTAGCAGTTCATGGACAGGCAGCAGGCTCGACAGGATAGAGGTATGGAGTTGGCCGTCACGACAGCCGCGGCTCGACCAGTGGTACAGCAGCCGAGGACACCGGGGATCGAGCAGTTTCAGAAGATGAGCCCCAGAGACTTTCTGGGGACAGAGGGGATCCTATATGCCGATGAGTGGATCGAGCATATAGAGAAGATCTTCCGCTTGGCCAGGATTCCAGCAGACCTTCAGATCGAGGCCGCAGCTAGCCGGATGCGAGACCTTGCTCGTACTTGGTATCAGTCAAACCCCAGGATGGAGGTACCGGGGCAGACTTGGGAGTAGTTCAAGGGCTTCTTCAATAAGAAGTTCTTCCCAGATTCAGCACTCAGAGCCTTGGAGTCGCAGTTCGAGAGCCTAGTCCAGGGGAGTCTCTCAGTGGAGGAGTACGCCGGGGAGTTTGGCCGCCTCGGCAGGTTTGTGGAGGACTTGAGCGAGACGACGAAGGCCCAGAGGTTCCGGAAGTGTCTAGTCAAGGAGGTCAAGTCCTTAACCAAGGGCAACTGGGATGCTATGTTCGAGGAGATCTTGACGGGAGCCTTGCTACCAGAGGATGATCTTGAGCTTAGGCTCAAGAGGGGGAGAGATCCAGTTGGAGGCAGCAGCAGCGGGGGCCAGGCCAAGAGGCCCCACTTTCAGCATCAGCAGCTGAGGCAGTTTCAGCCGTCGCCGATCCAGCAAAGGCCAGTTCAGTAGCAGCAGCCGAGACAGCACCAGCAGGGTCAGAGACAGGGAGTCACTTGTGCCTACCGCAAGAAGCCTGGGCACGTCTTCAATGAGTGTCGGAAGAGGCTGGGCCTGTGCATGGTGTGTGGTTCAGCAGACCACCATATGAGGGAGTGCCGCATGGGACGAGCAGCCCAGGGAGGAGGAGTCAGAGCTCCAGCAGGCCAACAGAGGGGACCAGCCCTGCCGACGTAGCAACAGAGGTTCGTCCAGCACCAGCAGCAGGCCAGGGGAGGCCAGCAGGGACGAGCTTTTGCCATGGCAGCAGGGGATACGGAGGTCATAGGAGAGCTGATCGCAGGTTCGATTCTTCTCGACTCCAGTCCAGCATTTGCATTATTCGATTCCGGTGCTTCGCATAGCTTCATATCAGTATCTTTTACGTTTAGACACGGTATCATAGCTGAATCGTTGCCTAGGACTTACAAGATCACGATCGGGGGTGGCATTATCCTCGTGAGTGATATTTGTAAGGGTCGGAGAGTAGTTTTGGAAGGCCGTGAGTTGGAGGTGAGCCTGCTCGTAATGCCATTGTCGAACTACGATATAGTACTAGGCATGGATTGGTTGAGCAGGTACCACGCCAGCATTGATTGCAGAGGGGGTAGAGTTCTCTTCAGAGAACCGGAGGAGCCAGAGTTCGAGTACTCCAGACGTCAGGCAGAGCAGAGCAGCGGAGTCTTTTTTGGAGTCTCGATCGAGGAGCAGACGATTCCACACCCCTTGATAGCAGATTATATGGATGTTTTCCCAGAGGAGTTGCCGGGACTGCCACCAGACAGGGACATAGATTTCTCGATAGACTTGGTTCCAGGAGCGAAACCCATCTCTCAGCATGTCTATCGGGTGAACAACAGCGAGCTGGTGGAGCTGAAGAAGCAGGTGGATGAGCTACAGGACAAGGGCTTCATCCGTTCGAGTTCGTCGCCATGGGGTGCACCAGTATTGTTTGTGCCAAAGAAGGATGGGTCAGTACGTATGTGTATTGACTATAGGGCACTCAACAACCTCACAATCAAGAACAAATACCCACTACCGCGGATCGACGATCTATTTGACCATTTGAGCGAAGCTCGGGTATTTTCCAAGATTGATCTAAGTTCGGGATATCACCAGGTGAAGGTGAAGGGGCAGGATATTCCCAAGACCGCTTTCAGGACGCGGTACGGGCAGTTCGAG
This sequence comes from Iris pallida, assembly GCA_029216955.1. Lineage (NCBI taxonomy): Eukaryota > Viridiplantae > Streptophyta > Magnoliopsida > Asparagales > Iridaceae > Iris > Iris pallida. Next base: position 18,549,095 of record JANAVB010009200.1, read on the forward strand.
TTTTTGGTTATGCCGTTTGGGCTAACCAATGCACCAGCAGTGTTTATGAACCTTATGAACAAGGTGTTCCATCAGTATCTGGATCAGTTTGTAGTGGTATTTATTGACGATATCTTGATATATTCCAAGACTGAGGAGGAGCACGAGGAGCATTTAAGGATAGTGCTGGAGATTCTCAGGAAGGAGCAGCTTTACGAAAAGCTCTACAAATGTGAGTTCTTCCTGGACCGGGTGGACTTCTTGGGGCATATGGTGACTGGAGATGGAACTCAGTTGACCCCAAGAAGATTGTAGAAGTTGAGGCATGGGCAGCGCCGACTTCAGTTGTAGAGATCAGGAGTTTCCTGGGGCTGGCAGGATACTATCGGAGATTCGTGCAGGATTTCTTCCGGGTTGCAGAGCCGTTGACTCGAAAGGATACTGAGTATGTGTGGTCAGAGGAGTGTCAGGCAGCTTTTGATGAGTTGAAGAAGCGGCTTACGACAGCTTCGATTCTGACATTACCTTCAGGATCAGGTGGTTTCACTATTTATAGTGATGCTTCAGGGAAGGGGCTGGGTTGCGTCTTGCAGCAGCATGGGAAGGTGATTGCCTATGCTTCCAGGCAATTACGTCTCCACGAGAAGAACTACCCTATCTACGACCTGGAGCTGGCAGCGGTGATTTTTGCTCTGAAGCTGTGGAAGCATTATCTGTATGGTGAGAGGGTGGAGATCTTCACAGATCACAAGAGCTTAAAGTATGTGTTCACTCAGAAGGAGTTGAACACGAGACAGCGTAGGTGGCTAGAGTTGATGAAGGATTTTGATATCCTACTTCAGTATCACCCAGGGAAGGCCAACGTGGTTGCCGATGCCTTGAGTAGGTATCCGACAGCCATGTGTTTGACCATGGATCGGCATTTTCTTGCCGACTTGGAGAGCCTTAGGATTGAGGTGATCGTGCCCGGAGTGCAGATGCAGCTATAGGGGATGCAGATTCAGTCAGACTTGGTGGAGAGGATCAAGTCGGCACAGTTTGAGGACGTTGCTCTACGGTGTCTCCAGGAGCAGGTTCGAGCAGGTTTGCTGGAGGGAGAGTTTTCTCTTGCAGAGGATGGTGCCTTGAGGCACGGTTCCAGATTATGTGTGCCCAGCGGAGAGCTCAGGGAGCAGGTTATGCAGGAGGCCCATAGATCTCAGTACTCTATACACCCGGGTGCCAACAAGATATACCAAGATCTGCGAGAGCATGTATGGTGGTCAGGAATGAAGTGGGAGGTGGCTCGCTTCATGGCTAGGTGTTTGGTCTGTCAGCAGGTCAAGGCAGAGAGACAGAGGCCCGGTGGATTGTTGCAGCCGCTGCCCATTCTCGAGTGGAAACGGGAGCATATCACTATAGACTTTGTTTCAGGATTTTCGCGTACTCCAGGAGGAAAAGACGCGATTTGGGTCATCGTTGACAGGCTGACCAAATCAGCCCACTTCTTGCCATTCAAGGTGGGTACGTCTACAGAGAGGCTGGCGGAGTTGTATATGCGACAGATAGTCAGGATCCACGGAGTTCCGGTCAGCATCATCTCAGATCGGGATAGCCGTTTTACTTCCTATTTCTGAAGGAGTCTGCAGACCAGCTTGGGCACTCAGCTCAAGTTTAGTACTGCATACCACCCCCATACGGACGGACAGTTAGAGCGGACTATTCAGACCCTTGAGGATATGCTGCGGACGTGCGTCCTAGACTTTGGAGGTTCCTGGGAGGATCATCTTCATTTGGTGGAGTTTGCCTACAATAATAGTTTCCAGGCCATCATTGAGATGTCACCTTTCGAGGCTCTGTACGGGCGTAGGTGCCGTACACCCCTATACTGGGATGATGTTGGTGAGCGAGCTTTACTGGGCCCAGAGATGGTTGTTGATGCGGCCGAGAAGGTGAAGCTCATCAGGGACAGACTTCGCGTGGCACAGGACAGACATCGGCACTGGGCCGATAGCCACCGGAGGCCCTTGGAGTTTGAGGTACAGATTAGAGTAGGATTAGATTTAGGTTTCCTTGTTTGTGATTTTTGATCATGTTTGTTTATTATATTAATTGAGACCTTGCTTGTGATTAGGTCAGAGACCAGGTTTTCTTGAGGATATCTCCGACTCGTGGTACGATACGTTTTGGTGGAGGCGGGAAGCTTAGCCCGCACTTCATCGGCCCTTTCGTTATCAGCGGGAGAGTCGGTGACATTGCATATAGGCTAGACTTGCCGCCTGTACTAGTGGGGGTCTACAACATATTTCATGTATCACAGTTGAGACGGTACGTGGCTGACCCTAGCCATGTGCTCGATCATTCAGAGATAGAGGTTGGGCCTTCTCTCAGCTATCCAGAGCAGCCAGTGGAGATTCTGGATCGACGGAAGAAGGTTCTGAGGAACCAGGTGATACCCTTGGTGCGCGTCGCATGGAGGCATCATTCTCCAGGAGAGTCTACCTGGGAGTGGGAGGATGAGATGCGCGAGCGCTACCCTTATCTTTTTGGACCGTGAGGTATGCTTTCTATCCTTCTCATCAGTTGTATTTCGCCTTTCAATTTCGAGGACAAAATTCTTTTAAGGAGAGTAGATTTGTCACTAGCACATTTCTAGTGTGAGGGTATTTTTGTCATTTTTGGGGTTATTTGAATTTATTAGAATTTATTTGAATTTCATATATTTTATTTAGGAATTTTTTTAATGATTATTTTAATGGTGTGATTAAATCATATTTAAATTGTTGCCAAGTGGTTTGGTTAGCCTAACCCAGATTGGACCTAACCTAGTTTGGTCATAACTAATTTTAGTTAGCCACTTGGAGAATTAGATGGGTTGGATTATGGTTTAAGTCAAGTTAGTTAAGATTAAGTGAGTTTGTTTAAGACTAGGAAACAACCCTTTGTTCTAGACCACTCAATACCCCTTGATTCATTCCTAGCCATAGGATACCACCTAGAAACCCTAACCTAAACCTAGTGGCCGGCCAAGGCTTGTCCCCCTTCCTATATAATATTATTTTGGAGATTTGAGCCTCCTTCCAATAGTTTATGATTCTTTCCTCAAGACAAGGTAAGCCTACACTTCATTTCTCCATAGATCATTCAATATAGGTCCATTTTCATTGGGATTTCCTCCATAGCACTCTAAATACTGTTCCTCCATTGATTGTGGAGTCACATCACAGGTTTGGGACAATTTGAGGAAGTTTTGAAGCTTGGAGAACCATTCTCTATTGGGTCTTTTTGAGGATTGTGCAACCATAGGTAACTTTATTAGTACTCAATGAAACTCTGTTATTATTACACATCTAGGGACCCCTAGGACTAACCTAGCTGTAGGAACAGGTAACCCTAGGTTTTGAGCACTGTACGTGTTCGTATCGGACACGTATCAGTAACTAATCATATGTGTTTGACAAAATGCCCCAATCAACCCTTCGACCTAGTTTCTAGGATGCTTTTGAATAGGAAATTTAGTTTCATGGTTGCTTATGCATTTTTGATCTGTTGTGGTAGTATCAGTGTCGTTTCGTGTCGGATTTACGGCTTGGACACGCACGCGCACACGCTCGTGCGCGTGCTACAGGGATCCCCTGCTACTCGGGCCCTGTACCGGACACGACACATATTTGTTTGACACGAAACTTGACACGCCACTTGGGGCAGTGACTGACACGCCACGTGTCAAGTTTCGTGGGCCCACGTGGCGTATCGAGGGAGGAATCCTCGACGCACGGGGATTGCACTGTCTGTGCACACGAGTTATTTGGCCACTGATACAGCTCTGGTTCACAGACACGGCGACACGAGGACACTGTGCAGACACATAGACATGAACACCTAGACCTATACTAGGTGGGGACACGAGCACGAGGCCTGGGTTGGCCTATGTCGGGTGCACGACACGCGTGCACACCCGCACGAGACTGCCCAGTTTTATGTGTCTAAGTTACCTATTTGGGTTTTATTTCAGTTGGACACGTTGTGTCCACTTTCATGGACATAAACCACTTGTGTAGCATGCACTCTTTATGCTTAATTGTTACCAACCTCTGTAATTGCATTTTAATTCAAATTTCATTATTAAATTGTCATTTTCCCATTTTTCTGAAACACATTGTATCAGTCCATTTCCTTCCTGATTTCAGTTTACAAAAAATTGAATTTGCCTGATGATTTAACCTTTGTAATGATGTTAAATACTGAGTATTAGATTCTAAATAGGTTCCCCTATATGTTATCTTGCTATGGTTAAAAATTGGGGTTGAAATGATGGGGTTTTGGGCTCAAACCTGAGAAATTCAGTGGGGACTATTAAACTGTTATCTTTAGTTTTAATGTTTACTGCTGATGTTATCCCATAAATCTGAGAATAGATTAAAACCTTATGGTGAGATTTTACGGAAATGAATTGAGTTCCTTTCCTTATTGAACCAAGTTGATTCACAGTGTTGATTCTGCTAACGCAGGAAATCTTCCTTATCACTGTCCACATTTCGATTTCAAATGTTTCCTGCATTATATAACCTGGAAATTATATTTAGTTCAAATCTGAGATTATGTAGTGTATTGGGGCTTAAATGTGTTATGTAATCTTGTGTTCCTTCCTATGAGTTGAACTTAAATTTCTGCACACTGTTTTCAGACTTTTACCATCTAGTTATATACACATTGTTTCATGTATGCCTCAATGCATATAGCACACACACACATATTACATTCCTGTACACCCTCACCCTTCCACACACACACACACAGCTACACTCATGCATACATACACAATTTCATGTTGCACACACATGCACCCTCTCTCTCATTCTCTCTATATTTCCAGTCTCTAGTTGTGGGTTATGTATTGTATGAATACATATGTACTTGGGTGATGTATATCTATAGGTATATATATAGTACGTATCCTAGGTATATATAATGTTAACTCTAATATGTATGTATCTATATATAATGTAATGTTGTGTTGCCTATATAAGTTAGTGATGTATTGTGAGTGCATGGGATGTAAATACCTAGTTGTATGTGGATACCATACAGGTATATAATATAAATATATAGTGTGATAAGTTAGATATAGGTTTGACTTGTGTTGACTAGTATAGAATAATGTAGTCTAGTGTAGACTAGATAGCCTAGTTTAGAGGGTTAATTAGTTGTACCCCCCTATGGTTTGTATGTATTTTGCTAACTGTCCCTGTTGTTTTAAAAATAAAGAACACCCCCCTAGTTTATAAAGTTAATTAGTTGTACCCCCTGGTGCATAGAAGAAAATGAGTGAAAAATTAAGCAGCCAGGGGGGTGTTCTTTATTTTTGAAACAACGGGGACAGTTACCAATTAGACCTTGTTGACCTAGTTTGACTTCTAGGGTTGACCAGAGTTGACCAAGAGTTGACTTTGGCCTAGATTGACCTAGATTCATGTAGAATGCATAGTAGGACTTCATTTTGTCATTTTAGACTTGTTGTGACTTGTGCTGTTCTGATTAGGAGCCGGACACCACTCCTCGGACGATACTTTTTATATTGGACACTCAGATACAGGCGAGTACATTCTCTAATCATTTCATATCCTGCTTAGAATTATTTCCTGCAGTAGATTACTTTACTTGTATTGTCACATTGGTCACATGGGTTGGTACTATACGGATCCCTTCTTGAGATGTTATCCTTAGGGAGTATCGGGTTGTCACGCCCCAGAACCAGAATACTGAAGAACGGGGACGTGCACAGCCAGCTACGTATAACGGAACGGCAACCATCCCGCTATACGGTCACGGCTGTCTAGCTATGTGAGGGTACGCTACAAACCATCAGTCTCTTAGGGTCAAATCAAGCTATTGTCTCAATCTCAACAAGTAATGATAGTAACAAGATATCAGACCACCCAATATACAATTGTAAGGCGTCCCAAACATTACATATCCAGATGATCATGAAGCTAGTCGTACAAAATGTAAGGACTAGCAAGAGTTAAGTCATACATGATCAACCTCGAGTTGCCAATCATGATTACAGCCCGTAGGCAGATAGAAAGTAAAGTGCATCGAGCTAACAAGTGCTCGTCGGCTAAATGCCTCAAAAGAATATCAGTTAACAATACAGTGGGAGAAACAAAAAGAGAAAACCCACTCGTTGCCCGGGTTCCGTCTAGTGTTCACCATTGGGCTGGAAAGCAGGTAGATCCTTTGCTGCTGCTCCGGTATCTGGCCATACAAACCAGCTGGGTCAGACCCCAGAAAGAGCAAGTGCCACAAAGGAGGCCACGAAATAAGAACAAAAACCAGCAATCAGCACATTAATATAATTACATAATAAGAGACAGTAATTTAAGAAAAAGCATGATAGTTAGATATAAAAGACAAATCTTGTACATAATCGATAAAAGACAGAACATATGGAAAGGCATGACAGGATGATATACGATGAGATGACCATGGGACTATTCAGATAGCCAGGTTACAACTCGTAAACCAAACAAGGACCGTGGTTGTAACCCTTCGTCTGAACGGAACTTGGTTTCTCCCACCATTTATCGGCAAGATAAAATACGCGAATTCAAGACTTGCAATTAAACATGATTAAGGTAAAGCACGAGTAATCATGTCATGTCATGACCTTGTACAGGATCAGGACAGGACAAGAGGGACTAGACTCCATCCAATCAATCACGGCCAAGCAAGTACTACGGCTTACTACTTTAACTAACTAGGGTTATCACAGACCTGATTACTAACAAGATGCAATGAGAATTCCAAGTCCGGTTACCTGTTTGTTACTACCTGAATGCTCCCAGCAAGAAAAGGAAAAGATAGCATGATATAGCAGACACACTGTAGTAAGATACATGTGTCCTAAGGTACCACGCTCGACGGCGGGCTGGAAGTGCGCTCATCTCGACGGATAGCAACAAATCCCAGGTATATATATATAAGGCCGGGACCAAAGGGGCAACAGGTAACTGGGAAATTCTCCATGAACTAATTGATCAATCTAGTCATTAACCTAGCCAGATTCAGTATGAATCCCTGACCGTGGGAACCAGGGAGTCACGTCCTAGACATGATGCAAGACAAGACGAGTGGATTGCACAAGCAAGCAGGAACACCCACGGTGTCAAGACAAGTCAAGCTAAGTTATCAAGTCATGTCAAGTCAGGAGTGCGCCGCCACGGGCCACTATCAAGTTATCAAGATAATTCATGTCAGGGTACTTGTCAGGAGTGCGCCACGACGGGCCACTTATCAAGTCTGGTTGGTCATGTCAGGAGTGCACCATTACGGGTCACTGTCATGTTATGCTAGTTCCTTGCCATACCGTGCCATGTACAATAGTCATTCCAACATATTAAGTAAAATCAAGTTCATGACAAAAGGCGTAAGGATATAAAATGGGCATAAAATATCTAATAAAATACTAATATAAAATAGGACAATAGAAGAGCCAAGATCAAGAAATAACAAATTCATCATAGACAAGTAGGTTGTACAGGGTATGCACTGCGCAGGGTGCCAAGTGCGCATGGTGAGTTGCGCAGGGTACCAACTGCGCAGGGTGCCAAGTGCGCAGGGTGAGTTGCGCAGCAGATGGATTGCGCTGGATCAGGTTGCGCAGGAAGGGATGGCGCAGGGTCAGATTGCGCGAGGGTGGATGGCGCAGGGTCAGGTTGCGCATGAGATGGATTGCGCAGAAGTGGACTGCGCATGGAGCAGATTGCGCATGAGCAGACTGCGCATGAATCCATGCGCAGTTGGGTTGAGCGCAGTTCGCCAAGGGGCAAGCTGCGCAGTCGGCGCTGCGCTAAAGAGCGCTGGCCGAAGGGGGATGCGCAATCCAGCACTGCGCTAAAGAGCGCAGGCTGCAGGCTGCTACTCCAGGCCGAGAAGAACACCAAGAACACCAAAAATTCAAATTTTCCTATCTTTGTCAAATCAAAGCCAAATCTAGATTTTCAAAGTTCTAACTTGAGTAAAATTGAATTCTCTTCCACATGGAAGCATCAAAACCCACAAAAATCCAACCAAAATAGATCAAAACTATATAAATCCGAAAATAGTTAAAACCTAGATCTAGAACAATGGAAACTCCAAATCACAAAATGTCAAGTTCTAATGTTGATCTCCATAGCCTAATCTAGCTAATGGACAAATAAAAAGTGGTTCTCATGTGGTGGCAAGGTGCACTTGCCTAATGGGTTGGAGAGTTGTGTGGAGGAAGAAGAAGAAGAATTAATGGAAGAAAATAATGAGGAGAGAGAGTGTTAGGTGGGGATTTTAATGGGGGAGGATAAGTTGTATTGAGGGTGGAGGTTAGCTAAGATGGTCCAATGCATAATAAACCAAACCAAACCAATTCCTTCTCCTATCCAAATAAAACCAAGCTCCATTAATCAGAATTAATCCAGGAATGATAAAGGACAATTAAACTACAATGCTAAGTATGAAATATATCACAACTTAACTGGCCAAGAAAAATGAAAAATACTGGTCAGAAATACGATCACGTATAAAATACGTATCACGAATTTCGGGGCACTACATCCTACCCACCTTAAAATAATTCCGTCCTCGGAATTTAATCAAGAGGCTAGAGATGTCGGGACAGCTATACTATCGCAAGCAATCTATGCTACCAATCAATCATACAATCATACATGCAAGCAAGGAATCGAAGTGCAAGGCATAAGGAAGATATTACACCTCACGAGCCAAACCGATTGGGATAACGTGATCGGATATCATCCTCACACTCCCACGTTTGACTCTTCAAGGAGCGACGAACTCAAGCAACATGGACTTAACTGATAGTCTTGCGCTTGAGGTCTCTCTCTTTGGTCAAACAGGGACACGGGCCTCTCCTCATACGAAAAAGGTTGGTACCAATAACCGTTTTCGAATGATCTAGGACATGGCTCGGGTCCGGGATATACCGTTGTAGTTAGGACACATGGAACATGACATGTGCCCTCATAACGACGGTAGAAAAGCAAGATGAGAGGACACATATACCTCTCGGCCGATTCTGGATCTGGGCCTGGGCCAAGGCGAACTGCTGAGGCCTCTGCTGCTGGAAGGCCTGGGCCTGAGTCGGCAATGGACCCGAGAACGGGAGCTGCTGCGGTTGGTGAACTGGAGCTGGTTCTGGTGCTGGTGCTGGTCCCATAACCGAAGGACTAGTTACTGTCGACGATGATCTGTTTCTGAGCGGGCAAGATCCTATCATGTGGTCCGGTGCTCCACAAGCCAAGCACAACCCCTGTGCTCTACGGCATTCAGAAACAACGTGCCCTGGCTTCCCGCAATGAGTGCAGCCCATTGCGGAAGACTGCTTCTGCTTCCGTTGCTGGGGATAGATCGGAGCAGAATGCTGTAAGGAGGTGACCGAATCTGTCCTCGTAGCTCCAATGGTCAAGGCCCTAGCGGCTGGGGCCGGTGCTGACGATTGGTTCATCTGGTCGTGAGACCGCTTCCGATCTCCGGTCCGGTCCGTTATCCTTCGGGAAGTGTACTCATGCCTCCTCGCTGCTCGCAAGACGGCATCAAAAGTTGTGTGCTCGAACTGCTCGACTGCCAATATGATTTCCAAATGGAGCCCCTGCTGGAATCGTTGTGCTCTGTCTAGCTCGGTTGCCACCAAGGTGGGAGCAAACCGACTCAACCTTGAAAACTCGGCCGCATATCCGTCGACCGTCCTGCCCATCTGCCTGAGATTACTAAACCTGGTCTGCAGGTCATATCTAGCCACTGCGTCGAAGTACTTGGTCTGGAACATATCACTGAATACTGCCCACATGACAGGCGTACCCAAACTCGCTGCTTGCATAGCCCACCAGCTGCGGGCTAGATCCAGTAACTGTAGGCGTACCACCGCCACCTTATCTGCTTCAGGGGTCCTGGCTGCCTCTAAGATCACTTCAATGTCCTGTAGCCAGGCATCTGCAGCAATAGCATCCTCGCTGCCGTCGAAGAAGGGAGGGTTCAGGCGCTTGAAATTGTTGACCGCACTGTTCCCTCGAGGACCACTTCTGTTCAGAGCTTCTTGTACTGCTTGCTGTAAGGCATCACCTCGACGATCCTGAGACGCAATCAACTCACGGATGAGCCCTATCAAGGCCCCATCCTCTGATCCTGGTGGCTGAACTGGCTGGACTGGGGGCACTGGTTCTCCAGGAGGTATGGCTCGGGAGGCGGCTGCTGAGGACTGATCTTGATCTTCTTGCTGTTGCTGGGCTGCTGGCTGAGCTCCTTCTGGCTGATCAACAGGAATGATGCCACTGAAGCAAATGACATCAGGGATATTAAGGAAGGACCAGGATGGAACAATGATGCAAGCATGTTATCAAGTCAGGAATCCAAGGAGATAAGAATTACGAGTGGAGATCAAAGGCGAGTACAGATTGAGACATCTATCCGGTAAACCCTCACATTTCTTGATTGACAAGACCTGCATGGGCCACCACTTAAACCGTGTCACGCCCCAGAACCAGAATACTGAAGAACGGGGACGTGCACAGCCAGCTACGTATAACTGAACGGCAACCATCCCGCTATACGGTCACGGCTGTCTAGCTATGTGAGGGTACGCTACAAACCATCAGTCTCTTAGGGTCAAATCAAGCTATTGTCTCAATCTCAACAAGTAATGATAGTAACAAGATATCAGACCACCCAATATACAATTGTAAGGCGTCCCAAACATTACATATCCAGATGATCATGAAGCTAGTCGTACAAAATGTAAGGACTAGCAAGAGTTAAGTCATACATGATCAACCTCGAGTTGCCAATCATGATTACAGCCCGTAGGCAGATAGAAAGTAAAGTGCATCGAGCTAACAAGTGCTCGTCGGCTAAACGCCTCAAAAGAATATCAGTTAACAATACAGTGGAAGAAACAAAAAGAGAAAACCCACTCGTTGCCCGGGTTCCGTCTAGTGTTCACCATTGGGCTGGAAAGCAGGTAGATCCTTTGCTGCTGCTCCGGTATCTGGCCATACAAACCAGCTGGGTCAGACCCCAGAAAGAGCAAGTGCCACAAAGGAGGCCACGAAATAAGAACAAAAACCAGCAATCAGCACATTAATATAATTACATAATAAGAGACAGTAATTTAAGAAAAAGCATGATAGTTAGATATAAAAGACAAATCTTGTACATAATCGATAAAAGACAGAACATATGGAAAGGCATGACAGGATGATATACGATGAGATGACCATGGGGCTATTCAGATAGCCAGGTTACAACTCGTAAACCAAACAAGGACCGTGGTTGTAACCCTTCGTCTGAACGGAACTTGGTTTCTCCCACCATTTATCGGCAAGATAAAATACGCGAATTCAAGACTTGCAATTAAACATGATTAAGGTAAAGCACGAGTAATCATGTCATGTCATGACCTTGTACAGGATCAGGACAGGACAAGAGGGACTAGACTCCATCCAATCAATCACGGCCAAGCAAGTACTACGGCTTACTACTTTAACTAACAAGGGTTATCACAGACCTGATTACTAACAAGATGCAATGAGAATTCCAAGTCCGGTTACCTGTTTGTTACTACCTGAATGCTCCCAGCAAGAAAAGGAAAAGATAGCATGATATAGCAGACACACTGTAGTAAGATACATGTGTCCTAAGGTACCACGCTCGACGGCGGGCTGGAAGTGCGCTCATCTCGACGGATAGCAACAAATCCCAGGTATATATATATAAGGCCGGGACCAAAGGGGCAACAGGTAACTGGGAAATTCTCCATGAACTAATTGATCAATTTAGTCATTAACCTAGCCAGATTCAGTATGAATCCCTGACCGTGGGAACCAGGGAGTCACGTCCTAGACATGATGCAAGACAAGACGAGTGGATTGCACAAGCAAGCAGGAACACCCACGGTGTCAAGACAAGTCAAGCTAAGTTATCAAGTCATGTCAAGTCAGGAGTGCGCCGCCACGGGCCACTATCAAGTTATCAAGATAATTCATGTCAGGGTACTTGTCAGGAGTGCGCCACGACGGGCCACTTATCAAGTCTGGTTGGTCATGTCAGGAGTGCACCATTACGGGTCACTGTCATGTTATGCTAGTTCCTTGCCATACCGTGCCATGTACAATAGTCATTCCAACATATTAAGTAAAATCAAGTTCATGACAAAAGGCGTAAGGATATAAAATGGGCATAAAATATCTAATAAAATACTAATATAAAATAGGACAATAGAAGAGCCAAGATCAAGAAATAACAAATTCATCATAGACAAGTAGGTTGTACAGGGTATGCACTGCGCAGGGTGCCAAGTGCGCATGGTGAGTTGCGCAGGGTACCAACTGCGCAGGGTGCCAAGTGCGCAGGGTGAGTTGCGCAGCAGATGGATTGCGCTGGATCAGGTTGCGCAGGAAGGGATGGCGCAGGGTCAGATTGCGCGAGGGTGGATGGCGCAGGGTCAGGTTGCGCATGAGATGGATTGCGCAGAAGTGGACTGCGCATGGAGCAGATTGCGCATGAGCAGACTGCGCATGAATCCATGCGCAGTTGGGTTGAGCGCAGTTCGCCAAGGGGCAAGCTGCGCAGTCGGCGCTGCGCTAAAGAGCGCTGGCCGAAGGGGGATGCGCAATCCAGCACTGCGCTAAAGAGCGCAGGCTGCAGGCTGCTACTCCAGGCCGAGAAGAACACCAAGAACACCAAAAATTCAAATTTTCCTATCTTTGTCAAATCAAAGCCAAATCTAGATTTTCAAAGTTCTAACTTGAGTAAAATTGAATTCTCTTCCACATGGAAGCATCAAAACCCACAAAAATCCAACCAAAATAGATCAAAACTATATAAATCCGAAAATAGTTAAAACCTAGATCTAGAACAATGGAAACTCCAAATCACAAAATGTCAAGTTCTAATGTTGATCTCCATAGCCTAATCTAGCTAATGGACAAATAAAAAGTGGTTCTCATGTGGTGGCAAGGTGCACTTGCCTAATGGGTTGGAGAGTTGTGTGGAGGAAGAAGAAGAAGAATTAATGGAGGAAAATAATGAGGAGAGAGAGTGTTAGGTGGGGATTTTAATGGGGGAGGATAAGTTGTATTGAGGGTGGAGGTTAGCTAAGATGGTCCAATGCATAATAAACCAAACCAAACCAATTCCTTCTTCTATCCAAATAAAACCAAGCTCCATTAATCAGAATTAATCCAGGAATGATAAAGGACAATTAAACTACAATGCTAAGTATGAAATATATCACAACTTAACTGGCCAAGAAAAATGAAAAATACTGGTCAGAAATACGATCACGTATAAAATACGTATCACGAATTTCGGGGCACTACACGGGTACTACATGTTCTGTGCGTTTCACTTACATGTCATATTACTATGCTTCACAGGTTCTTCGATCACTTGTGACATATACTCTTATGATCACAGAGTCTCCTAGAATCTCTTATCCCATTCACTGGGTATCCTAGAATCTCCTAGAATCCCCATTTTTGGGACTTCCATGTATCACCCTTCGGGGGCTTTACGTGGAATCATAACATAACTTGGTTGGATCCTTGTGTACTGATTGGGGGTACGGGGGAGTATAAGTAGACATGTGAATACTATCCAAGTAGTGTAGTATCAGAATCTCTTCCATAGTGCAGCATCAGAATCTCCTATGCCATTTATATGTCTATGTTGTACTCTGACTCACTAGTCACATGATAGTTCTCTATTTATAGTAGATATTTCTATTACAGCTTTCTCTCTCTATTTACATATTGCACTTCTTTCAGTACTTGTATCTTACTTTACTGCATGATTATATCTTCTAACCTGCTATGAACTGTTGAGATATACTGTACTCGCTCCTGTCCTGACTGGACCTGTTGAAAATAATACAGAGGACGAGGAGGAGGCTCGCTTGGACACTTTCTACGGGGCAGCCTTAGATGACACCTACGAGCTGGACCCTCAGGAGGACCCAGCTCTAGCTGAGGATATCACCCCGATTGCCTAGTTTAGATTAGTTAGGCTTATCTTCCTTTATGTAGTCATAAGACATGTTTTAGCTAGACTTTATTTGGAGTTCAGAGTTGTATATATTCTTTTATTCTGTATTTGAGACCATGTACTTCTGGATATTGCTGGGATTATCTTAGACTATTTCATCTATTTATTTCCTTGAGTTCTATTTCATATTGTGCTATCTCTTCCTTAGTTGTGATTGAGTTTTACTACTATGTCACCCCCATTCGGGGAGTATAAACTGCTTAGAGATATATTGTTAGATGTTGTGACCTAGGATAGCGTTCTACCGTCGATACTGCGGCGTAGGCTGGACGTACCCACGTCTCGTGCCCTTACTCTAGGGTGCGGGTCGTGACAGTTTTGACCTAGAATGACTTAATAGGGTTTAATTTGATTTGACTTTACTTCCTAAACATAGTATTGATACGTCTTGTTCTCTATAGGTCCTCGAGACGCAGCATTGGATCCCGTTGACATATCATATCATATTACAGGCGAGTACATTCTCTGACACTTTTCCAATTTACGATGATTGTTATAATTCATGTAATTAGTGTAGATATGCTTATTCTCGACACATTGGTCACACGGATTGGTATTCATGGATCCCGACATGAGATGTTATTCCTCGTTATCTTGGTATATCTTGTGCAAGCCCCTTGTTGCTCTTGTGCAGTATATGGACACCGATTCTCGAGGAGACTTGCTCCCTTCTCGTAGAATCCCGTGTCATAATATGTCTTACTTGGATCCACTCTACCAGTCGGGGATGGAGAGTACTAGTGTAGATGTATGGTCATTATCCGCCTTGTTTATTCTTGTAGACCTTGAATGCTACCAATCCTACACTCCACGTAGGATTGGCTGATCAGTAGACCTTGTGCAGACCCAAGCCGGCCACATATTGTAGCTAGTACTCACACACCTAGATATATGATTCTTGATTCTTGTACATGCCATGATCAGTTTACTTGCCTTGTTCTAGCTCTATATTTATATCTTACCTTGCCATGATACTCACATGTACATTCCATGATTTTCTTGTATATATACTCTATTTACTGTCTTATAGCTTTTGTCATATCTTGTGAACTGTTGTTAGTTGATTGTACTCGTTCCATCCTGACTGGATATGTTGACAAAATATTACAGATGCTGATTAGGGGGATTACGTTACCTACTACGGTCCGGATGACGTAATGGGCTTAGACTTGGAGACTTTGGACTAGCAGGGCTTAGCTCCGCCTGACGAGACTTTACCTATTGCTTAGTTATAGTAGGTCTTTTGTACTGGACCTTGTCTCCAGCTACTTTTGAGACTGTTATTATTATGGATTGTATTAGAGGCTTGGACTTGTATATTCTTTGTGTTGGACTTGACAGGTTATATTTTATCGTCTTGTAGTCTTTATCTTTCAGTCTTTATTTTATCATCTTAGCGTTGTGATTGAGCACTCATATATATTCATTGCTTGTCCTCCGTTCGGAGTTGACCATATTCTCGACAGGTTTTTGATATATATATAAACTGTTGTTAGAGTAAAAAACCTACAACGTTCCACGCCATTTTTACGGTGAGGGCTGGGCGTTGTCACGTACACGTGTCCATATAGCGGGTGCGGGTCGTGACACATTTTTAGTGGTGGCCCACACAGGTCCTGAAGTCGTAATTAGTGCGATGTCATGGCGGCACTCGTCTTAGAGTGTCGACTACGAGCCTGTGATACACATAGGAGGTAGTAGGCTATGAGTGCTCAATCACAGTAGGATCTTTCCTTGCTTATCTTGCTTACCGTCTTTGATATTGATTTACTATTTTCTAGCTGTCCTCCTTTGATATAATCCTTCTTGTGCCATATTGATATCATCTTTCAATCTGTCTTCAGGATGGTGCAGACCAGGTCCAGCATCCTGAGTCCGCGGACGCGGAGGGGTCTGCTATGACTCGCGAACCTGATCAGGACACTCCTGCTGCAGTCGGGGTGTCGGCAGCAGCAGCTCTTGGGGGTGCTCCTCCGCTAGTTACGAGGGCTGACCCCATGGTTGCTACGACTTTTCCAGCCGCAGAACTAGTGGTTGATACAGGCGCTCTTCCACCTGCTGCACAGCAAATTCCTCCGCTAGTAGCAGACATACTTCCACCTCCACCTCCTTTGCCTACAGATATTGGACAGATGCTTACTTTCCTCCAGCAGATGCTGGAGACTCAGAGAGCCCAGGCGAGGCTCAGCAGAGGTAGACAGACGCGATGCGTCAGGGCATGGAGGATGCCCATCAGTTGGCCATTGCAGCCGTGGAGCAGAGGGCTCCGCATCCGGGGACGCGTACTAGGTACGGAGATATCCAGGACTTCAAGAAGCTCGGGCCCGGTGACATTCGCGGGACCGAGGGTGTGGTCAATGCGATGATTGGCTCGAGGATATCGAGCGGCAGACGAGGGCCTCCCGCTTGGCAGACGACCTGATGGTCGAGGCTGTAGGTTTGCAGTTGCTAGACATTGCACGCACCTGGTTCAGAAACGAGCCAGCCCTAGCTGGAGAGGGCCATACTTGGGCAGAGTTCAAGCTCCTCTTCAAGGAGAAGTTCTTTTCCCCCACGGACAAGATCGACCTGGTGCGGCAGTTCCAGGATCTGCAGCAGGGTAGTTTATCTGTGGAGGAGTACGTCGCGGAGTTCGGACGTCTGAGCCGATACACAGAGTACATGGTTCGAGACCCGGAGATCAGGACGAGCCATTTCAGGGAGGGACTGACTTGGGATATCAAGATCCTCATTCCCTCCTTCTATGAGACTTATACCCAGATCTACGCGGAGGCCCGCAAGGTAGAGCGGAAGTGGGGCTTGAAGCCCAAGAGGGAGCGTGATCTTTTCTCGGGGGCTACCAGTAGCGCGGGGGATGCTAAGCGCCCTCAGCTTCAGCATCGCTCTTTCCAGCATCACCAGCCGTAGGTTCAGGCCAGAGCACCGGTTCAGCAGCAGGTGCAGTACACTCAGCAGAGACAGGCACAACATGGGGCTCCTTGCGGCTTCAGCAAGAAGCCCGATCACATCTGGGAGGTCTGCCGGAAGAGGCTGGGCTTGTGCCTCTATTCCGGGGAGGCCGGACATCAGTTGAGGGATTATCCTGCGAACCTTCGCAGGGTAGCCCGTGGAGCGATAGCAGCTCAGGGGGCACCGGCGAGAGTACCTGCAGTGCAGCCGAGGGGTCCACTTTCGACCCAGTATCAGCGGTTTGTTCAGCACCACCAGCAGCGGGGTGGTCAGGGTAGAGCCTTTACTCTTGCAGCCGAGGAGATGGAGCCTATTGCGGATGTTGTCGCAGGTTCTATTCTGCTCGATTCTTTTCCAGCTTTAGTCTTGTTTGATTCTGGTGCTACGCACAGTTTTGTATTTGTTTCTTTTGCTCTTAGGCACGTTATCATTGCTGAGTATCTTGGTAGGACTTGCAAGATTATGACTGGGAATGGCATCATCCTGGTTAATAATGTTTACAAGGGACAGAGAGTTTCTTTGAGAGGCCGGGAGCTGAATGTGTGTTTGCTCATAATGCCACTTCCGAGTTATGATGTGGTACTCGGTATGGACTGGTTGAGCATGCACCACGCTAGCATCGACTGTAGAGGGGGCATGATTCTGTTTAGGCCGCCGGGAGAGCCTCAGTATAAGTTCACCAAGGGTGCAGCGGAGCAGGGAGATGGATTCTGTGGAGCATTGTTGGCGGGGCCGGTGTTGCCACATCCATTCATTGCTGAGTTCTTGGATATCTTTCCCGAGGAGTTGCCCGGGATGCCGCCAGATCGTGATGTTGAGTTTTCTATAGACCTAGTACCGGGTACTGAGCCTATCTTCCAGCAAGTCTATAGAATCAACAACAGTGAGTTAGCGGAGCTGAAGAAACAGGTCGATGAGCTGGAGGACAAGGGCTTTATTCGATCTAGTTCTTCTCCTTGGGGCGCACCAGTTCTTTTCGTCCCCAAGAAGGATGGTACAGTACATTTGTGTATTGATTACAGGGTGCTCAATAATCTTACCATCAAGAACATATATCCTTTGCCAAGGATTGATGACTTATTCGACCAGTTGAGCGGGGCGAGGGTATTCTCGAAGATCGACTTGCGTACCGGGTACCATCAGCTGAAGGTGAAACGGGATAACATTCCGAAGACTGCCTTTCAGACTCGCTATGGCCAGTATGAGTATACCGTCATGTCGCTTGGGTTGACCAACGCCTCGACGATATTCATGAACTTGATGAACAAGGTATTTCATTAATACCTTGACAAGTTCGTGGTGGTCTTCATTGATGACATTCTCATCTATTCGAAGACACCAGAGGAGCACGAGGAGCACCTGAGGATTGTGTTGGACACTCTCAGGAGGGAGCAGCTATATGGGAAGATGTCCAAGTGCGAGTTCTTCTTGGATCGCATGGAGTTCCTAGGCCATGTTGTCTCTGGCGAGGGGATTTCAGTAGATCCGAAGAAAATTTTTGCAGTGGAGTCCTGGTCTACGTCGAGCTCAGTAGCAGAGGTTCGGAGTTTTCTGGGTCTGGCAGGTTATTATCGGAGGTTCGTATAGGACTTTTTCAGGATTGCCCAGCCGATGACCCGCCTTACCAGGAAGGACGAGGAGTTTATTTGGTCCGAAGAGTGCCAGGCCGCCTTCGAGGAGCTGAAGGCGAGGTTGACTACAGCTCCTATCTTGACGCTGCCATCTGGATCTAGTGGTTATACGATCTACAGTGATGCTTCAGGACAGGGTTTGGATTGTGTACTTCAGCAGCACGGGAAGGTGATTGCCTACGCATCTAGGAAGTTACGTCCTCATGAGAGGAACTACACTACCCATGATCTGCAGCTGGCAGCGATCATCTTTGCTTTGAAGCTGTAGAAACACTATCTGTATGGAGAGTGAGTTGAGATCTATACTGATGACAAGAGCTTGAGGTACGTGTTTACCCAGAAGAAGCTGAATATGAGGCAGAGACGATGGTTAGAACTGATGAAGAATTTTGATATATCCTTACAGTACCATCCGGGAAAGGCCAACGTGGTCGCGGATGCTTTGACCAGGTATTCTGTGGCCATGTGTTTGACGATGGATCATCACCTTCTAGCAGATTTGGAGAGCTTGGGCATAGAGGTGATAGTTCCTGGGTTTGAGGCGCAGATGTGGGGTCTCCAGGTGCAGTCGGAGATGATGGACAGGATCAGGGCAGCTCAGTTTGAGGATGAGGCTCTGAGAGTCATCAGGGAGTAGGTCCAGGCAGGACTGTTGGATGAGTTATCTATAGCGGGGGATAGGTCGTTGAGGCATGGTACCAGATTGTGCGTGCCGAACGGAGGACTTCGGGAGGAGGTTCTTCTGGAGGCGCACCGTTCTCAGTACTCTATGCATCCAGGAGCCAATAAGATGTATAGAGACTTGAGACAGCATGTTTGGTGGTATGGCATGAAATGTGAGGTGGCTCAGTTCGTTTTTAGATGCTTGGTGTGCCAGCAGTTGAAGGTCGGGAGGCAGAGACCCGGTGGATTGCTCCAGCCATTACCCATTCCAGAGTGGAAGTGGGAGCATATCACTATGGACTTTGTATCTGGGCTTCCGCGCTCTCCAGGAGAGAAGGATACGATTTGGGTCATTGTTGATCGATTGACCAAATCGGCCTACTTTTTGCCTTTCAAGGTGGGTTTGTCTACGGAGAGATTGGCCGAGATGTACGTGCGACAGATAGTCCGATTGCACGGGGTTCCAGTGAGTATAGTCTCGGATCGGGATAGCCGATTCACTTCCCACTACTAGAGGAGTTTGCAGGTTAGCTTGGGCATATCGCTAAAGTTCAGTACCGCATACCAGCCCCAGACAGACGGGCAGTCGGAGAGGATGATTCAGACCCTCGAGGATATGCTGCGTACCTGTATTTTGGACTTCGGGGGATCTTGGGAGGACCACCTTCACTTGGTAGAGTTTGTTTACAACAACAGCTACCAAGCCAGTATAGAGATGTCACCTTTCGAGGCTCTATACGGACGGAGGTGCCGTACTCCCTCATCTTGGGATGATGTCGGTGAGAGGGTTTTGCTTGGCCCTGAGATGGTAGTGGATACTGCAGAGAAGGTCAGGGTTATCAGGGATAGACTTCGGGTGGCGCAGGATAGGCAGCGGCATTAGGCCGATAGCTACCGGAGGCCATTGGAGTTTGAGGTATAGTTTAGATTTTTCTAGTATTTGAGTCTGATTGTGATTATTTTAGATCAAGCTTTAAGTCTTGTGTTTTGTATTAAGGTTGATGATCTTATGTTCTTGTAGATTTTTTTGACGCGTGGCATGATTCGTTTTGGTGGCGGCGGGAAGCTTAGTCCACGATACATCGGACCATTCCGTATCTTGGGCAGGGTCGGTACAGTGGCTTACCGACTGGAGTTACCGCCCGCACTAGAGGGAGTGTACTGCGTGTTCCACGTGTCGCAGCTGAGACAGTATGTGGCAGATCCCAGTCACGTCTTGGACCACTCCAAAATCGAAGTGGGACCGACACTCAGCTATCCAGAGAAGCCGGTTGAGATCTTGGACCGAAGAGAGAAGGTTCTCCGGAACTAGGTCATTCCTTTGATTCGCGTTGCATGGAGACACCACTCTCTAGGTGAGGCTACCTGGGAGAGGGAGGACGACATGCGGGAGCGATTCCCATATCTCTTCGAGCCTTTAGGTAAATTCTATCATTTTCTTTCCTTGTTCAATTCATGATTGCTGTGTTAGTTCTCATTCAATTTCGAGGACGAATTTTTTTTAAGGAGGGTAGATTTATCACCCCCAGTTTTCAAATTAGGGGTATATTCGTCATTTTCAAGTTTTATAATTTTTAGAAATTTTATTTGATTTTATATGATTTTTAGGGATTTATTTGATTTAGTTTGAATTTTACCCAATTCAGACTTAAGTTGGAGACCCGGGTAGCCTGGACACTACTGGGACCCACATACTAGCTGGACTTGGCCCACATACCATCCTAATTAGGCTAGAAACCATAAACCCAACTTCCATGGCTTAATTAGTCATTTTAGAGGCTTGATTAGTTAATTAGAATTAAACCGAACAAAACCGAACCAAACCCGAACCAAACCAAGTCTATTGGGTTTAGGGGCTTATTGGATAACCACCCAAACCCAATAAGACCCCATGGCCGGCCAAGTAGAGGAGCACCCCCCTGGCTTCTCCACAAAGAAAACTCTCTCTCTCTCTCAAATTTCTTTCTTTCTTCCAAGCTTCTTCTCTCTCCAAGGAAAACGTAATCTAGGTATGCCATAAATTCCCTATTTATTACTCTTTAGCATTTATGGCTTTCACAATAATTGTAGAGGAGGTGATTCTCCACACTTTGCCCATAGATTTCATAGGTTTTCCTAGAAATCTAGGTTAAGGAATTAATTAGGGGTTTTCATATATAGAGTGGTATATATATGTATATATGTATATATATATATGTGTACGTATTATATATATATATATATATATTTGTGTTTGTGTGAGAGAGTGTTGGTGTTGATGTCATGAGATGGTGGTGATGGTGGTGGTGTTTGTGTGAGAGTGTGTGTGCGTGCTTGTGTGAGTGTGTATGAGAGAGTGGGTGTATGTTTGTGTGAGGGTGTATATATATAGACATGTTTGTGTGTGTATATATTTATATATGTATAGATATGTGTGTAGGTGTTTATATATATAAATATATATGTGTGTGTGTTGTATATATATATATACAGATAGATGGTTATATATATATATATATATATATATATATATATATATATATATATATAGAGAGAGAGAGAGAGAGAGAGAGAGAGAGAGAGATATATATATATATATATATATATATATATATATATATATATATAGAGAGAGAAGAAGAAGTAGAGGAAGAATTAGATGAAGAAGAAGAATAGGAAACCATAGCAGCAGCTGCAGTATTATAGCAGTAGCAGCAGCATACGCAGCTGCAGTAGCAGCAAAACGCAGCAGCAACAATAGCATATTGCAGCAGCAGCAGTAGCAAGTTCCCCCCCCTTTTAAGCCCCCTTTTAGCCCTATATAACCCCAATAACCCACCCATATATATATTTATATATATATATATATATATATATATATATATATATATATATAGATGGATATATATATGTAGAGAATTAGAGGAAGAGAATGATAAGAAGAACAAGAAGAAGTTTAGAAGAAGTAGGAGAAGAAGATTAGAAGAGAAGGAGGGAAAGGAGAATAGGAAATTAGGAATTAGAAGAGGATAGGAAAAAGAATATGAAGAGGGATACGAAGAAGAAGAATAGGAAGATTAGGAGAAGAGAGTTAGAGGAATAGAAATTAGAAGGTGTCACGACCCGCACCCGCTAAAAGGGCACGTGACGCGACAACGCCCAGCCCTCACTGGAAAAACGGGGTGGAACGCTGTGGATTTTCTAGTCTGATAACAGTTTATATATAACAAAACCTGTCGAGAATATGGTCAACTCCGAAAGGAGGACAAGCAATGAATATATATAAGTGCTCAATCACAACTCTAAGATGGTAAAGTAAAGACTAAAAGATAAAGACAACAAGATGATAAAATATAACCTGTCAAGTCCAAATACAAATAATATACAAGTCCAGTCTCTAATACAGTCCAAATATAAATACAGTCCAAAAGTAACTGGAAACAAAGTCCAGTACAAAGACCTACTCTAACTAAACAAGTGGTATGGTCTCATCAGGCGGAGCTACGCCCTGCGGGACCAAGTCTAGGCCCACTACGTTGTCCGGACCGTAGTAGGTACTACAATCTCCCTCATCGGCA
Source organism: Iris pallida (assembly GCA_029216955.1). Lineage (NCBI taxonomy): Eukaryota > Viridiplantae > Streptophyta > Magnoliopsida > Asparagales > Iridaceae > Iris > Iris pallida. Next base: position 18,571,947 of record JANAVB010009200.1, read on the forward strand.
TCTGTAATATTTTATCAACAGGCCAGTCAGGATGAAACGAGTACATATATCTCATAACAGATCTCAAGATAGAATAAAAGCTATAAGAGTGTAAATAGAGCATATACAATAAATAATAGAGTGTACATGTATGTATCATGGCATGGTAAGCTGTAGAGCTAGAGCTAGAACAAGAAAATAGAACTGAATCATGGCATGTACACAAATCAAGGTAAGCTATATATCCAATGTGTGTGAGTAATAGTTTCAGCTTGTGATCGGCTTGGGTACCTGTTAAAAATCGGCCTGGCAAGTCATAAGTGCGGTATATGACTCACACTGTTCGGGAATGCGAGATGGATCTGATCACAGGCCTACGCTACTACTCCCCCTACCCCAACTGGTAGAATGGATCCAAACAGGACACGTCACTGCACGAGATTATAATGAGAAGGTAGCTAGCCTTCTCTAGAATCAGTGACCACATATTGAGCAAGAGCTACAAGGGAGCTTGCACAATACATCCCAACCTAAGAAGGAGAAAACATCTCTCGTCGGGATCCAAGAATACCAATCCGTGAGAACCATATATCGGGAATAAGCATATCAACACTAAGTACATGAATCATAACAGTTATCATAAATTGGGAATAAGTATCAGAGAATGTACTCGCCTGTAAGATGATAAAATATGTCGACCAGATCAACTACAGTGTCTCGAGGACCTATAGAAAACAAGACGTATCAATACTATATTTTGGAAGTAAAGTTAAATCAAATTAAATCCTATTTAGTCATTTTAGGTCAAGACATGTCTAGTCGGGTCAATCTTGGTCATGGGAGAACATTAGAAGTCAATCCGAATCAAACTAGGTCAAAAACTGGCTTACCGTTGACTTTTGGCCAATGGGTTAACTCTGTTCAACTCTAGGTAAAATCTAGGTCAACCCTAGGTCCCTGGTGACTAATAGTTGACTTTTAGTCAACTGTCCAAGTTAAATGGAATTTGGAACTAAATTGGGTAAAGTGTTGACCCATAGTTGACTTTTAGTCTAAAAAGTCAACCATGGTCAACCGGGTCCAAGACTAGGTTTAGATGACTAATTCTACTCATTACCAACCTATACAACCCATATCCAAGTCCATCTTGGACATCAAACTCAAATTCTCGGCCGTAGGCCAATTCCTTAATTTATCCTTTTTAGGGTAAATTTCTAGCCTAGGTGGAAACCTAGTTAGCCTACCTACGCTTAGTATTTTGACCCGATCTCCCTAGGGTAGTAGGGTACTAGCCTATAGGTTCGTTACCTACCAAAATACCTAGATAAAGTGGATGTCTAGTCTACCTTACGGCCCGTTACAGATATCTTGAATATTTCAAGATACGCACTGATACGGCACGATACCGACGCCCTACGACCCCGATTCCCACTAGGGAGCCTACCCGCAAAATCTAATTCACATAACCTAGGCCTACGTCAAGTTTCGTCGCAATCCGACGCTCCGAGCTCAATTTTTCCTTATAACTCGACTTTCTCCTTTTTCTATTCTACTTCCCTTCTTCCTACTCTTCCTAATTCTCTAATCCTTCTTCTTCTAACTTCTTCTTCTTATTCTTCTAACTCTAATTCTTCTTCTAACTCCTTCTTCCTATTCCCCTTCTAATTTTCTAACCTCTTCTAATTTCCTTCTCCTCTAACTTCTTTTTAACTCCTAACTTCTTCTTCTCATTTTCTTCTAACTTCTCCTTTCTCTAATTCCTTCTCTCTAATTCTCTACCTCTAACTCTTCTTTCTAACTAACTCAACACCTATCCCTATACATATATAAACATATATATATATATATATATATATATATATATATATATATATATATACTCATATATATCTATACTAGGGGGGTTTAAGGGGTTAAATGGGGTGAAAAAGGGGGTACAAAGGGCTGAATGGGGGAGGGGGGAATTGGCAGCACTGTGCTGCCAGTTGCAGCTGCTGCTGCTGCAGCTGAATGCTGCTGCTACTGCAGCTCCTTATTGCTGCTGCTGCAGTTCATTCTTCTTCTTCTTCTTTCACTTCTCCTTCACTTCCTCCTATACTCACCCCTCTATATATATATATATATATATATATATATATATATATATATATATATATACATATCTATTTAGATACCTATATATCTATCTATCTTTATATCTATTTATATATCCATATATCTATCCTCTAACCACCTATCTATATATATACACACACACACATCTCTACATATATATATAAATACACACACACATATAGATACATATATATACACACAACCATATATCTATATATATATATATATATATATATACATATAAACATATCCATATATATATCTAAATTCATACACACACACACACACAAACACACACTCACACACACACAAACACACACTCTCACCACCACTCTCACTCATACACCACCACCACCATTCTCTCATTCCTCACACAAATACATATATACATATAATTATATATATAAATATATATATACATATCTATATACATATATATATATATTTTATATATATATATATATATTTATATATATATATATATATATATATATATATATATATATATATATATATATATATATATATATATATATACCATTCAATATATAAAAGCCCCAAATTAATCCTTAACCTAGATTTTAGGGAAACCTACCAATCCTAGGGGCAAGGTGTAGAGAATTTACTTCTCAACATTTATTGTGAAGACATTAATGCAAAAGAGTAAATGAATGGAGAATTAATGACAAACCTATGTAGAGTTTTCTTGAAGGAAAGAAAGGAGCTTGGGAAGAAGAAGAAGTTTAGAGAGAGAGAGAGAGTTTGACTTGTGAAGAAAAAGGGGGGGTGCTCCTAGTCTTGGCCGGCCCAAGTGGGGGAATGGGTTTGGTTTTTGGGGATCCAATAAGCCTCCTATCCATTAGACTTTGGTTTGGTTCAAATTGAGTTCGGTTTGGTTCGGTTTAATTCTAAATACAAATTAAGCCTCTAAAATGACTAATTAAGTCATGGAAATAGGGTTAAAGATTTCTAGCCTAATTATGATAGTGTGTGGGCCAAACACAGCTAGTTTGTGGGTCTCACTAGGGTCCAGGCTACCCGGGTCTCCAAATTGAGTCCGAATTGGATAAAATTCAAACCGACTCAAATAAATTCCTAAAAATTAGATAAAATCAAATAAAATTCCTAAAATATTATAAAACTTGAAAATGACGAAAATACCCCTAATTTGAAAACTGGGGGTGACTAATCTACCCTCCTTAAAAAAATTTTGTCCTCGAAATTGAATGAGGACAAACACTGCAATCATGAACAGAACAAGGAAGAAAAAGAAAGAATTTTACCTCAAGGCTCGAAGAGATATGGAAATCGCTCCCGCATGTCGTCCTCCCTCTCCCAGGTGGACTCACCTGGAGAGTGGTGTCTCCATGCAACGCGAACCAAGGGAATGACCTGGTTCCGGATCACCTTCTCTCTTCGGTCCAAGATCTCAACCAGCTTCTCTGGATAGCTGAGTGTCGATCCCACCTCAATCTCGCAGTGGTCTAAGACGTGACTGGCATCTGCCACGTACCGTCTCAGCAGCGACAAGTGGAATACACTGTGCACTTTCTCTAGCGCGGGCGGTAACTCCAGTCGGTAAGCCACTGCACCGACCCTGCCCAAGATACGGAATGGTCCGATGTATCGTGGACTAAGCTTCCCGCCGCCACCAAAATGAATCGTGCCACGCATCGGAGAAATCCGCAGAAAGACAAGATCATCAACCTAGAACAAAACACAAGACTTAGAGCTTGATCTAAAACAATCACAATCAGACTCAAATACTAGAAAAATCTAAATTATACCTCAAACTCCAATGGCCTCCAGTGGCTATCGGCCCAATGCCGCTGCCTATCCTGTGCCATCCGAAGTCTATCCCTGATAACCCTGACCTTCTCTACAGCATCCAGCACCATCTCAGGGCCAAGCAAAACCCTCTCACCGATATCATCCCAAGACAAGGGAGTACGACACCTCCGTCCGTATAGAGCCTCGAAAGGTGACATCTCTATACTGGCTTGGTAGCTGTTGTTGTAAGCAAACTCTACCAAGTGAAGGTGGTCCTCCCAAGATCCCCCGAAGTCCAAGACACAGGTACGCTGCATATCCTCGAGGGTCTGAATCGTCCTCTCCGACTGCCCGTCTGTCTGGGGGTGGTATGCAGTACTGAACTTGAGCGATGTGCCCAAGCTTATTTGCCATGAAATATAAAGAAACAGAATAATTATCGGAGGACCGGACTTTTACTTCACCTTACAAACTCGCTTGTACAAAGAAAGCCTAGGGACAAAAACCTAGGTACAGCAATCTAAGTAAAATTATTTATTTTAGATTTTGGGGGGTGACGATAGAGGCTCGGGAAGGCGACGGCAGCCCTGCCTTACTCCTTGGACGATCGGTATGCAGCCTTGGCTCCTGTGAAGAGATGGTCGGCATTGATGAAGAAATGCTCTTCTTGCTCTCCTCGGGTTGCTCTTCTGACTTCTCTCTTTCTCTGTGTATTTTCTCTGATTATTAGGGGAGACGCTCTCTTTTCTCTCTCTCCTTCTAATCGTGTATATTTTACAAGGGAAAGGCACCTTGCTATTTATAATAGTGGGGGCATCATTAGGGTTTGGATGATTACCCATTCTTAAAGTGGCGGCGGCCTGATGTATAATCAATCTGGACCATTCGTTTAAGGCGTAAAGGATCTGGCCATAAATAGGGATAATATTGATTACTGTGAATAATTAATGTTGATTGCTTTAAATCTTCATGATTGGCTGTGTTAAGCTCGGATCTCTCACCACGTGTCCCATTAGCTTGATCAGGAATGATATGACCTGATCTCATTAATTATGAGGATAACATTAAATATGGTCATTGGGATCTGGTAAATCTCTGATTGATCTGTATCCCATAACCATCCTTGCTACCAGCTGTTAAGTCGTAGGGGCCATTGAATCTATGTCACGTATCTTAATGGTGGATCCTGTCAGAACTGCATGATATCCATGAACCACATGAGACAACGTCTCAGTGAACTACATCAGTATAGTACTCAAGAGCCGCCTGGGGTGGCTTCTTGGTGGGCCGCATAGATTAGTACTCACGAGCCGCATAAGATGGCTTCTTGGTGAACCGCAGGAAGATGATTCTTGCCAGCCGTATGGGATGACTTCTTGGTGAGCCGCATAAGTGTAGTACTCGCGAGCCGCATGGGATGGCTTCGCAGGAAGATGATTCTTGCCAGCCGTATGGGGCTATTCTTCAAATGAGCCGCATAGGAGTAGACACGTGGCAATCTCGGATCGTGTCGAAGATTTTCTCTTGTTCCCAAAGAGTCTATCATTATGACAGGGCTATTATGACACTTCATGTCAGAGCCGTCAGCTGTTAAATCATGGCAGAGCATTAAATAGGGCCGCCACTCGATGGCCAGCTGTGTGAAGGGGTCCCATGGGGACACGTGGCGTTGATCGAGCCGCATATCTCTGTTGGTTGTATGTGAGCTGCATGTACTTCTGAACAGCATGCGGCTAGGGGGCTCTTTGAACCGCATAGGACTGTCCCTATGTAAGCCGCATGGACTCTCCTGCAATGAGCTGCATGAGACTAAGAGTCTCTCTGAATTGCATGGGACCATTCCTGTATGAGCCGCATGGGGTTCTCCTGATCCGAGCCGCATAGATCTTTATTCTGATATTTTCCATGCTTCTACAAGACCCCCTTCAAAGTTTTTAATTTGCAAAATTGAAATACTTTGAATAAGAAGCATGGCCTTTGTTGACCGCATAGATGATTCAGCCGTATGGATTTATCTGGCCGCATGAGCTTTGTTAGGCCGCATAGACTTTTTGCCACGTGTTCTATCCACGTGTGTAAATCTTCTGCATTAAATGCCCTTGATTTGCCGCCTCTTGGGGGAGGTTCCCAAGGGTCAGTTTGTTTTGACCGAAGCGTTCTTCTTTTATTCTTTTAGGCGGCGCATGGATCGAGGCATTTGTTTTGATTTTTCGGGCCTCCTTCGTATATAAATAGAAGTGATTTTATTCTTTGAGGGTTTCTTTACCTTCTCCCCTTTGCTCGAACTCCTTGTTGTCGACTTTCTCTTCGTCTTCTCTCATCAACGATTGCCAATGGCTCCCAAAAAGACTACCGCTGCTATGGACAAGAAGGCCACGTCATCGTCTGCGGCAGTGAAGGGCAAGAAGGCCGCGTCTTCATCGACGGCGGCGAACGTGGCGGCTCCTCTGCCGGCTGACGTGCCTGTTTTTCACCCTAACGTTCACCCGCCTATTGCTGGTAGGACCATCAACATAAACTGTCACGGCTATGCCGTATATTTTATACGCGAGCCTGTATTGCCAAGTATGCTACGTGTCTGACTCATGTTCGAGTCGCGTGGGATATGACCTAGGTCTGAGCCGCATGAAAGTTGTTGTTTGCAGCCGCATAACTACATCATCTTCAGGGCCGCATAAGCTCACTTGGACTGGACCGCATGAGCTATTTCAAACTGAGCCGCATAAGCCTATTTCGGGCTGAACCGCATAAGCTCATTTGAACTAAACCGCCTAAGCTCATCCGTACTGAACCGCATAGAACCGCATATGCTCCTTTCGAATCCGAGCCGCATAAGCGCATTCGGACTGACCCGCATGGGCTCATCCGAACTTGAACCGCATATGCTCCTTTCTAATCAAACCACATAAGCCCATTCGGGCTGGCCTGTATGAACTTTTTCAAACTGAACCGCATGAGGCTATGCTGCGCTAAGCCGTATAAGCATCACGTAGTTTGTGTTTCAGCTATCTTTTGACTTTGTTTCTTTTGTTTTTTCTTCAGTGAATCTGCCAGTAAATCCTGTGGGGGAACTTATAGTGGGTTCAAATCAATTCGCCTTGGGCGTGCGTCTTGACGACTTAATTAAGCATGTGTTGAATCAATTTCCCACCGATGAGCCTTCGGAGAGGTTGAACGCCATCGAGAATCAGACCCTCCATTACCTCCGTTCCATGATGAATACTGGGAAGCTGGATGGATTATACCTGAAGCCTTCATTCCTCTATGGAGATGCTTTAATCATAAAGAATCCCCGAGTATTAGAAATTTCCGAGAGCTGGGATTTTTCTTTGGATGGGGTGGCGATCCATATTCCTCTCATGGAACGTCATTATCCCTTGTCGTGGTTCAATATGGTATTGCTGGACAGGAAGATGGTGTGTAACTTAACTCCTACCCAATCAGGGATGTTGATGGGCAATATCCATTATAACCCGAACATGCGATCAGCGTACGCTGGTAAGGATTCCGTCCTCCGGTACATGATGGGTCTTGCTCCAGGCTCTTTCATGAATGTATACGGTCCAACTTCACACTCACTCAAGCTGATACATTCCTGAATTGACTTGCTCGCAAAAAATCTTATCCTGTTGGTAAGCTGGCATTGCTTAACTGGGTAAACCCTACCTCTACGTGGGCCCAGTTGACCACTTGGGTTCCGCAGACCTACGAAACATTCCTGCGGGAGGTGGGACTTTATCATGCCATTCGGGGCACTTGTCACGGGCTTCCTATCAATAAACCATTGTTTGTGGCGCTCTTGGAGATGTATAATCGACGAACGGGGACGTTCTCTGCACCCGGAGGGGAGTTGGGGCTTGCTCTCCATGAGATGTATACTGTCTCCAAACATCCGTGGGGGAATGAGCCTTTCGAGGTGTATACCCCGTCGAACGAGGAGTTCGAGGACTTGAACCGACGACTCCCAGGTTTTGTTGCGGTGTATCAGGAGTTGTTGTGCCATCATAGTGCTTGTCACCAGATGGCTATAAAAATGGTAGATACCTCAGAAGGGACCGCTCCCCACACCACATCCTGGGTCAATTATCTTTTTAAAATTGATCCTTCTGGCGGGGTTACTCCTCGAACCCCTCACACCCAGGGAGAGATAAAGGACATGATGTCGAGCGTCAAGAAGTCGTGGTCCAAGAGAGACATATTCGGGAGTCAAACTGACTCTCTCAGCTATTTTTACTATGGCACCAGGCCGATGTCAGAGAAGGCACTTCTGGCTGGATTTTTAATGATATGGCTACGAAACTGCGTAGTCTCGGGGGGAGCAGGTTCTATCGAGAGGATCGGTCGCCACTTCATCCTCCCCGCCGTTAAACTGGTATTTGGAGTTAGACTGGCCCTCCTTCCTACTATGGTGTGCAGCATACACCATGGTCTTCGAACATTCTCGTCCAAGGTTATTGCGCGTAATAAGGCGCTGGATTTTGAGCGCATAGAGTTGCCTTTCCACTATTTGATGGGGTGGTTGGTGATGCACTATAAGTCTTTGATGGGACCTGGAATAGCGAAAGATGCTACCGATGAAGACGCTTTCCTTTTCAAATGCCATCGCCGGACTTGGGAATACAATACTATGCCAGCTTGTCGGAGGGCGCTGGCGAGGGTGGATGGGTGTGACTTTTTTGTGTCTGTTCCTCATTTTTCTGATGAGGAAGTGAGGAGTGTATACCTTGATGGTACCGGACCTTCTCACTTTTTGTCTCCGAATATGCTCACCTGGTTGCGCAACATCCGCCCCGCGCATCTGGTTTTTCGCAACCGTAATAACGTGTACCTGGAGCCCTACCTACCTAGTTGGTTTTCCCGCCAATTTGGCTATAGCCAGTTATTCCTTGATTGTCCCAACCCTTGCTTGGGCTTTGAAGGTAGCGTCCTTGATGGTGTCAGGGCGTGGAATTATTATGACGCTTATCATACTCGGGCCAGCTTCTCGGTCCCCGATGCTAAGGCGCCGAGGAAAATTTTGTACGTGGCTGCCTTGTATCATGTTATGGCAAACAAGCCTCCTGTTAATTTCGATCCGAGTACCAGCTTCATCGTGGGTACCGGTTTAGAGGAGAAGCCCAATGGGGCCAAGGCTAGAAAGCAACTAGCGCTCCAGACTTCCCTCCCTGAATCAGAGCCCTCCGAGTCGGCTGAGGAGGATGATGACCAAGATAGCGGAGACTCCCTTTCTGGTGGGGGTGAAGAAGTACCAGATCAACCGCTTCCCACACTCGATGAACCGGCGGAGGATCCGTTACTTGCTACACAAGAGGAAGTAGTGAGGGAAGAACAGCCTCCCGCTGTGTCTGGTCCCTCACGTAAACGAGTCAGACATGAGTCTTCCGACAGCAGATCGACCTTTTCCATAAAGAGAGCTGCCATTAGATCTCGTGAATTACCTATTACCGAGAAGGGTGAAGATACAGACGATGTTCCGGAGGTAGGACCCAGCCAGAGTCATCTCTTTGTTGTAGTTTTCTTTTTTTTCTTGGAGATATGACTTGATCATTTTTTCTTTGTAGGCGTCTGACGAACCGGGCTCTCCTGAACCGTCTACTACCCCTGGCGTTGACCCGGCCCTTGCTGCTTTGATTAGCGACATGTGTGCCGCGGTCCTTTCTGCGGGAGCTCTCTCAGCGGCGGCTGGAAGCTCCCAGGTTGCTGAGGCCTCGGCCTGAGGTGATGAGGGTCTCCTCGGGCCCGTCTTCGAGATCGCTGAACTTCAGCAGGGCGACGCCGATCTCGTTGCATCCCTTCCCGAGGGTGCCGGGGCGAAGGAGCCTATTATACCTGACTCGGAGACTGTTGGTGATGAGACTACGGTAGCTGTAGGCGACCTTCAGCCTCCACACTCCTCCACTGGTAAGATAAGCCAAATATTGACTAGTTAGGGGGCTTATTTGCTCTATCAACATATCCTCCGGGTCAAATTAATTCATAGTTGCCTTGGCCCTACAGGTCCTGACCCTTTACTTCCCACCGTGGATGTTCTTGGGGAAGGCTCGGCCTGCCGTGATCTGGGAGGACGGAACGTTTCCTCTTCTTCGCCGTCTCATGTCGAGGGGCCTCCTGCCAACCCCGGGCAGATGGGAATGGAGCTGGCGATGGTCTCCACCTCATCCTCTGCTGATCATACGGCTCCGGAGATTGACCTCTCGGCCCTGCCGAGCATTCAAGTTCTGCGGGTCGCTGAAGAGGAGTTGGCCGCTGTTCATACGTCTTTCCGTGCGGAGTTTGTTTCTCTTGTGGCAGGAGCGGCAGATTCTGTTGCGTCTTCTTCAGCGTTGTCGGCTACACTCCCGTTGACACCGGCTTCCTCGGAGGCTCTGGACGAGGTGACGCAGGATGTGGTCGACAGCTTCTATCGCCATTTAAAGAGGGGCGTAGATGCAGCTGTGGAACGGGGGACCCCTTTTACTCTGTCTCTGCGGTACGCTCGGGGTCAGGTTGCAACTTTGAAGTCTCTTCCTGGCGGGGTGGGGTTGGCTGCACTCCTGGAGCCTAAATTGGCAGAGGCTGATCAACTGGTGACCCAATTGCTGGCGATACGGCAGGCGGGCTTGCCTGCTGCGATTGAGCGGGAGCGGGGCTTCCTCATTGCTGCTCGGGATAGGATCAAGCTCGCTCGAGATACTGCTGGGCCAGTTGTACGGGGAGACCTTGACAAGTTCTTCGCGTCGTATGACAGGCTGGGTCGTCGGAGTCAGGCTTGTCGTACCCGGGAAGAGTCTTCTTCTCGTGGAATTGCTGACACGAAGGAGCGGATTCTCGTACTCCAGAAGGAGTTGGCCTTCTTAGAGTCAGAGCTGAAGGCTGCTCAGACGGAACAGGAGTCGATCGTTCTGGAGGCCGAGAAGGTTTCCCGATCTTCTGTTAATTTGGAGCGGGCCTTTAAGAGATTCGAGGATAACTGGCAAGCCCATGATCAACAGGAGGACGAGGCGGTGTTGACCCAAGAGGCGGAGCGTCGAGCTACCCAGAGGTTTGAGCGGTCGGTTGTCTTGCTGACGGACCGTCTCAGGACGTTATGTGCCCCGGAGCAGTGATCGATTTTCTGTTTTCTTTTGCTCCTCTTTTTTTTTCTTTTTGTAAGGGATGTGATCCCAAATGATGTAGCACTTTGAATTTTGAATAAATGAGCATGTTTCAACTCATCTCCTCTTTCTTGTACTTGTGGCGTTTGTAGAATTGGACTTGCTGGAGAATTATTTGTGGACCTGTTACCCTAGGCGTACCTTGGTTTTAGGTACGAATAACAAGTTTGGTCAGGATGTCTGGAACAGCCATGGTAAAGTGGTCATGGGTGCTCTCGGTATTGGAAAAAAGAATGCCGTAGAGCAGCTGGGCTCCCGGGGCATAGTGAGATGGTGGATTTATGCTAGAAGCTTAGCAAGGGATATTTGTGGACTTATTATCCTTGGCGTACCCTGGTTCAGGATACAGATAATAGGGTGAAAGGAAAACCAACATATTTGCTCAGAGGTTATGAGGACATGGCAAGCATTAGGGTTTTACCGTAGAATCTTCCTGCTCAGAGGTAATGAGGACATGGCAGGGAAGACTTCACGGAAGATATTCATGGTCAATAGTGGACATTTGTGGTCAACAGAGGACGTTTGTGGTCAACAGAGGACGTTTGTGGTCAACAGAGGACATTTGTGGTCAACAGAGGACTTTTGTGGTTAACAGAGGACATTTGTGGTCAACAGAGGACATTTGTGGTCAACAGAGGACATTTGTGGTCAACAGAGGACATTTGCGGACCTATTATCCTTGTCGTACTCCGGTTGTGGGTACAGATAATAGGTTGAAAGGGAACCGACATACTTGTTCAGAGGTAATGTGGATATGGCAAGCATGACGGTTTCTTCGACGGAGCCTTCCCACTCAGAGGTAATGAGGACATGGCAAGAGTGGGCCCAATGAAGAGAGGGTACATAGAACGACTCAGTGGTAGGAGAACGTGGAAGTTCTATGCGAGGGGCGGTCTGTTTTTGGTGGAAGTGAAAACGACTCAGAGGTAATGAGAACATAGCCGTTTCGGAAATCTGCGGATCGGTTACCCTTTTTGTGCACTGGGAGTGCGGGTAGAGGATCATGAGGGAGGATCTCTTCCAGGAAGAAAGTTCAGAGATATAATCATACGTGACTTACTATCTGAAAGAGTGACCGGAATGTGAGTTCTGAGGCACCGGCGGGTACATAACTCGGTAATTTTTAGAATATTGAGAAAGTGTGAGTTCAGCGACACCAACGGGTATATGACTCGATAATCTGAAATATTGTGGATGTGAGTTCAGCGGTACCAGCGGGTACATGACTCGATGATCTGGAGAGAATGTCGTTTAGACATAATATTTCTTCAGGAACTTGCCGTTGACGGGCAACATGAGCAAGTCTCCGTTTTGTTTTGCGAGGCGGTAAGCACCGTTGGAGAACACTGTCTCAATGATGAATGGGCCTTCCCACTTTGGCTGGAATTTGCCGGCGGTCTTGTGAGTCATGACCATCGGCCTCCGTACTGCCAGAACGAGATCGCCCACCTGGAATGTTCTAATTTTGACCTTCTTGTTGAAGGCTTCGGAGATGCGTGCTTGGTATAGCTCAATTCGTTGCTGAGCCAAGAGGCGCTTTTCGTCTAGTGCCTCCAATTCCTGTAGCCGACGATGGTGGTTTTCGTCTGTCGTCAATTAATGTGTAAGGGCGACGCGTAGTGAGGGGATCTGAGTCTCCAATGGGAGGACTGCTTCACTCCCGTATACCAGGGAGAATGGTGTATTCCCGGTGGCTGTTCGCACTGTGGTGCGATAAGCCCATAAGCATTCACCGAGCTTCTCGTTCCAGTCGTGTTTGTTGGAGGAGACAAACTTCTTGAGGAGTTTGATGATTGTTTTATTGAATGCCTCTGCCAACCCGTTCACTGCCGGGTTGTACGGTGTCGAAGTGACATTCTGAATACGGTACTTATCGCAAAACCGATAGAATGCGTGGCTTGCAAACTGCGGACCATTATCATGGATGATCCTTCGGGGCAGTCTGAAGCGGTAGATGACTTGATGCTTAAGGAAGCTGATCACATTTGAAGTCTTGACTTCTGCGAGTGGGATAGCTTTCGCCCACTTGGAGAAGTAATCAGTGATCGCAAGTATGATGCGATGTCCTCGGAAAGAAGGTGGGGTGATTGGACCAATGATATCCATTCCCCATGCTTCGAACGGCCAGGACGCCACTGTCGGATGTAGAAACTCGGATGGTTGGTGAATGAAGTCCACGTGGACTTGGCAGGCTTTGCATTTTCTAGCATAGTCTATCGTATCTGCCACCATTATGGGCCAATAGTAGCCCATTCGGCGAAGGCGGTCTTGCAGTTTTGGGTCGGGCTGGTGGGCCCCGCAGACACCGTCATGGGCTTCTCGTACGGCTTCTTTGGCTTCTGTATTTGACAGACACCGAAGCAGTAATCCTTCGTAGGAGCGACGATACAGCATTTTTGTCTCTGTATCGTAGAAGAATCTGAGAGAACGTCGTCTGATGGAAGTGGCTTCCTTTGGGTTCTCGGGCAGGATGTCGTAGATGACAAAGTCGATGAATGGTTGTCTCCAATCTGGGGCATCATCGATTGTCTGGGCGGAATAACTCGCCACAAATTGCACATTATTCTTGGGACAGACCAGTTCGTAGTCTATCACATCCACTGATTGGCGATCATAGTTCGGAACTGCTAGGGAAGCGGCAAGACCAGCTAGGGCATCGACTTCGATATTTCGGAGTCTGGGGACATGTTCGATAAAGAACCCCTCGAACGACGAGATGATGTCAATCGCTATTTGGTGATAGGGGATCATGTCTTCGTGACGGACCTCGTATGAGCCTCGGATCTGATTGACGATTAGTTGGGAATCGCCGTATGCTTCAAGGTATTCTACCCCCAGCTCTCTTGCGAGCTGGAGACCAATGACCAGAGCGTTGTACTCGGCCACATTGTTAGAGCAGGGATCTGTGAGGGAATAAGCGCAGTTAATCACCAATCCGGAAGGGGAGATCAATACTACCCCGACTCTGACGAATATATTGCCTTTAGGTCCGGTCCTCGAAGCACCGTCGAAGAACATTCGCCATACATTCTCGTGAGAGGTTGCATACGAGTTGGCAAACTCATCCGGGATCTCTTCATCTATCCTGGAGGACTCCGAGCCTGGGTGGGCTGCTAAGAAGTCTGCCAGGGCTTGACCTTTGACTGCCTTTTGAGGGACAAAGATCATATGATAAGGGGACAGCAATATTGCCCATGTAGCGAGGCAAGAGCTGAGTGCCCCTGACTTAGTCATGAGGACCCTGAGAGGGTTGACTCGTGAGATCACATGTATCGTTTGTCCGGTGACATAGTATCATATTTTCTGAATGGCGAACACCAGGACAAGGCATTCCTTCTCCACAGCGGTGTATCGATGCTCTGTCCCAATCATCATTCGGCTGAGGTAATATATGGCCTATTCATGGCCTGCGTCGTTGTTCTGTGCTAGCAGAGCCCCGAGAGAGTGTTCTATTGCTCGTACATAGAGCAGGAATAGTTTTTCCTGAACCGGAGCCACCAAAACTGGAGGTTTTGACAAATATTCTTTGATGCTGTCGAAAGCATGTTGATATTTCTCGTCCCATACGAATGAGACTCCTTTCTTCATGAGGTGCGTGAACGGTCGGCATCGCCCGAAGAGGTTAGAAATGAACCTCCTGATGTAAGCTAGCCTCCCTTGGAGGCCTTTGAGTTCGCGAAGATTTCTCGGGGGACCCATCTCCATGATTGCTTTTGTCTTCTCAGGGTCTACATGGATACCCTTTGCAGTGATGATGAAGCCCAAGAACTTCCCGCTGGATACGCCCAGAAAGGACTTTGTAGGGTTTATTTTCAAATTATGCGCTCGTATTAGGCCGAATACCGTCCTTAGATCCTGCAGATGGTCTCCTTTGCAGCGGCTTTTAACGGCTATATCGTCAACGTAGCACTCCACTGTCTTACGTAAGTGGTCTCTAAAGATGATGCTCATGGCTCTTTGATAGGTGGCGCCGGCATTCTTCAAACCGAATGGCATGACTGTGTAGCAGTACGTGCCAATTGGTGTTCGGAATGATTTATGCTTTTCGTCATTAGGAGACATTTTAATTTGGTTGTACCCCGAGAAGCCATCCATGAATGACATACGTTTGAAGCCGCAGGTATTGTCGATCATAATGTCTGTGATAGGGAGGGAGAATTCATCTTTGGGGCATGCCTCGTTCAAATTGCGGAAGTCGATGCAGATTCGAATCTTCCCATTCTTCTTGAGGACGGGTACTATATTGGCGACCCAATCGGGATGTTTCTCCTCACGAATGAAGCCGCTGGCTATCAGTTTGTTGACTTCGGCTTCGATCGCGTCCATGATGCCTGGGCGGAAGCGTCGCTGTTGTTGCTTGACTGGCTTCGCATCTGGCCGAATGTTGAGTTTGTGAAGAGCAATATCGGGATTTAACCCTGGCATGTCTTCATAGCTCCAGGCGAATACATCAATGTATTCTCTGACAAGTTCTAGCAGCGACTCCCGTTCTTCGTTTGTTAGGCTTTTACTGACGAAAATTGGTTTTGGAGAAGATTCGCTGCCCAGATCCACTTGTATAACCTCATCTTCAGTAGGAGGTTCTCTCTGTTCGAACCGCTTTTCCCATTGTGCGTCCAATTGCTGGGCCCATGACTCTAGCTCGAGGATTTCGGTGATGTCTTCGTCTTCTTCGTAAGCGTCGGCGAATGCCATATTGACTGTCATGACTTGTCTGAACACATCTCCGATGCTGGTATCCGAGTCCGAAGTTGGTGACCTGGTTGAATGTGACTGCCAGTCGCATTCTTCATCTGAACTCTCAGAGGTTGTAGTAGGCGTTACATACCCTAACTCACATCGAGTTTTGCTATAGTAGTCTCGTGGTTTGCCCGCCGGGACTGGCGGCTTCAAAGGTAATCGTTGCCCAGTGCCGTAGTTCAAACCTGGCGTCGTCTCCAGATTATACCCCTGTTTCTGCATGAGATATTTGGATTGAGGGCTATAGAGATACAGAGGCAGTCTTCCGGCGTCTGACCCGAGGTCGGCTTCCTCTATGGTGAGGGGATGCGGGTTGTTCGTCCGGCCGAAGATGATCGGATGATCCCCTCCCTCGATTATTCGGTAAGCGTCTTCTACTGGAGTAAGCTGGATCGCGGTGTACACATTTGTCACTTGTGTGTATAGGTGAGTGCCTATACCGTGTTCTATAGCATACATTGTACATAGCTTATTGAGCTCGGTGTAGTTCAAAGATAACCCTTTATTGATGAAGTAAGGTATCTTTTCTAGGGGGATTACATCATCAGTGGAGGGGACATCAGTGTGGGCAGCCACATACTTGGCTAGCTTCGGTTCCTCTTCGGCTACCTCCTGTGTAAATGAAGGCTGAGAGGACGACCTAGGAAGCTTGATTGTCAGTGGTTCAGTTGACGGAGCAGAGCACGGAGTCGTTGGCAGACTAGCGACCCCTAATTTGGCATTTGATGTGGAGCGGGGAGTGGCCGGTTCGCTAGAAGTGTCGGACCTCGTATCGGGGTGACGACCCTTCTTGGGAAGGCTTATCGTCAGTGGTTTGTCGGAGGGATTGAGCTTCTCCATTTGGGGCTGACCGACTCTCGGCAGTCTGATTATTAGTGGCCCCGTTGTGGATCTCGGTACTTGACCAGACCTTGGTAGCCGGATTATTATATGCTCTTTCTGCACCGAGAGGCTGATCGCGTCCTTCCGTAGAGTGGCGGTAAGGGGTGCGGACCTTCCCGGTTTGCGAGCTTGGAGGTGGATCGTCAGAGGTCCTTCTGATCCCATGGCCGTTTCGGTACCAGCTTGTTAA
This sequence comes from Iris pallida, assembly GCA_029216955.1. Classification (NCBI taxonomy): domain Eukaryota; kingdom Viridiplantae; phylum Streptophyta; class Magnoliopsida; order Asparagales; family Iridaceae; genus Iris; species Iris pallida. Next base: position 18,588,756 of record JANAVB010009200.1, read on the forward strand.
TTTCCGTTATCAAGGTGCCTCTTCGACTTTTCGTATAGGCAGGAGTCCGAGTAGTAAGATTCGACCCCTTTGAAGGGATCGATGTCAGCAAATTCCGTCTTCACGAAGCCGTGTTTGTCGACATATTTTGAAGCATTGGTGCAGCGTGGACGGCACGATCATATAATCATGTATCCACGAGCGCCCTAGGAGGATGTTGTAAGAAGTGTCTGCATCGATGACATAGCAGGTGACTTCGGATTGGAGGTCGCCAATTTGACACTTCAGACGAATCTTCACAATAGGGTAGCTCCTGTCCGAATTGAACCCGCTGATGGCGGTGCTTGTAGGCGTCAGGCGATGCATTGGGATGCGGTGATGATGTAGCAGACCCTTCGGAATAATGCTTATGGAAGAGCCAGGATGAATGTGCATCCGATCCACCTTTACGTCGTCGATGTATCCAGTATAGTATAGTGGGCGATCGTGCAGGTTGGTTTTGATGAGCATGTCCTGCGGAGTGAAGACGATGTTGGGCATTGCTCCCGTACAGGTACTGTCCTGGAGATCCACAGGTGAGTCCTCCCTGGTGAGGTTTGATTGAGCCAGATAGACATCGACATTTTGGAGTGCTTCGCTTAATGCAATACGAACGTCCTTGGAGAGCCTTAGGAGTTCGTACAGTGATAACTTGACCGGTGTGTTAGCCAATTGTGTTAAGATGTCAAAGTTGTAGGGCCTCTCTAACCCTTGGGCTGCCTCTTTTCGGAGGGATTTGTCGAAGCGAGTCTCCTTCGGCCTAGGCTTGTCAGTCGTTGAAGGCTGAGCCGGTCCCGGAGCATCAGTTGTAGTGGGTTGATGGCTTTCAGCTGGTTTGTTAACCACAGCTTGGGATTGCGCTCCGGACCGTGTGACGACGGCTGTAGCTTCCTCGTTGTCTGTCGAGATTGTGTGGCAGGTCCTGACCTTTCCATTTTTCTTCTTGTCGTTGAAAGATGGTGTGGGCCGAGTCACTTCTGACACCAAGTCTGGATGGATCCACATGACTTCCCCTCGAGATGTGGTGAGGGGTACTAGACCGACAGCCTGATCTCGGGGAGGTGGAAGATTGGTAATTTCTATTGTCGCTAGAGGGACGGGGACCACCCCGTCTTGAGTCTCCGTCGAAGGGAAGCTGTCGAATTGTACGGACACCATATTGGCCGCCACGATTACTTCTTCGAAATCGATGGCCAGCGCGTTCGAATCGATGAGGTTTTGTATGTACCGTTTCAGCTAGTAGCAATCATGTGTAGCATGATGGACATAGCGATGATAATGGCAGTATTTTGGATTCTCCATCTCTGCTGGCCATGGTTCCCGTCTTGGTGGAGGAAGCTGAATCCTGTCCCCTTGTATGAGCATATCCAAGATGGGCTTGACGTAACCGTCTTCAAAGGAGTAAGTAATTTGCGGCCATTGTTTGTCTGCTGGCTTCAGCTCAGGTTTTTGTGCTGTATCGGCCACCATAGCCTGCTTTCCCTTGCTGTCCCGATTGTTGGAGGGGCTACCCCAATTATCGTTGTTGGGACGTTTGCCCTTGTTTTCTCTTTCCGAGATGTGCAATCCCAGTTGGCGAGCATTCTTCAGTCGTTCTTCGGCGCTTGTGGCGCTGATGATGAACGTCTTCCAATCTTTGAATTGACTTTTGCCCATCCAGAGACTGATTGTTGGAAGCAGTCTCTTTTGGCAAATTTCAATCAAAGAGGAATCTGGATTTCCGGAGGACAGCTTCATGGCGGTTTGGCGAAACCGCTCAATGTAGTTCCTTGTCAACTCCTTCTCCCCTTGGACGACGTCCATGAGGGTGGACATGGTGACATCCTGCCCTACTTCGTAGAATCTCTCCAAGAACAGGCGCTTGAAGCCGACGAAGGAGTGGATGCAGTTGTCCGGCAGATTGCGATACCAGTCGAAGGCGACTCCTTCTAATGCCCTAATAAATAATCGAATGAGGATAGCATCATCATGGGGCAGATGGTCGGTGGTGACCTCGAAGTAAGTGATGTACCGACTTGCTGAGGTCTTGCCATCATACGGGTTGATATTGAACGGCTTATATTTTGGTGGGAATGGAACATCCCTCCATTCAGCAGGGTATGGTTGCCGAATTCTGAGGTCTTGAGCGTTTTCTCGGGCATGGAACATGGCTCGGAGCTCCTGAACCTCTCTTCTTACTTCTCGGGCCTCATCTGTCGCGATAGGGGCTGTTATTTCGGGAGAATTGTTGCCCGGGTTCGGTGCCGCCGAATTCGAGTCCGTATTGACCGCGGGATCCCGGACAGCTCCTCGGGAAAGACATCCAATAACTCAGCAATGAGTGGATGTGGCAACACCGGCCCCGCCAACAACGCTCCACAGAATCTATCTCCCTTCTCCGCTGCACCCCTGGTGAACTCATACTCCGGCTCTCCCGGCGGCCTAACCAGAATCCTGCCCCCTCTGTAGTCGATGCTAGCGTGGTGCATGCTCAACCAGTCCATACCGAGTACCACATCGTAACTCGGAAGTGGCATTACGAGCAAACACGCACTCAGCTCCCGGCCTCTCAAAGAAACTCTCAGCCCCTTGCAAACATTATTAACTAGGATGATGCCATTTCTAGTCATAATCTTGCAAGTCCTACCCAGATATTCAGCAATAATATTGTGCCTAAGAGCAAAAGAAACAGACACAAAACTGTACGTAGCACCAGAATCAAATAAGGCCAAAGCTGGAAAAGAATCGAGCAGAATAGAACCTGCGACAACATTCGCGATAGGCTCCATCTCCTCGACTGCAAGAGCAAAGGCTCTACACTGACCACCCCTCTACTGGCGGTACTGAACAAACTGCTGCTGCTGAGTCGGAAGTGGACCTCGCTGCTGAACTACCGGTACACTAGCTGGTTCCCTCTGAACGGGTGCCCTCTGAGCTGCTCCAGTAACACGGGGGTTCTTGGGACACTCCCGCATCCGATGCCTAGCGGCACCGCAAAAGAGACACAGCCCCAGTCTCCTCCTACAGAACTCGAAGAGGTGACCGGGCTTCTTACAGAAGTGGCACGATGGATCATCCTGTCCCGGACGCTGCTGGCCCCTCTGGACAGACGCTCTGGCCTGCCCCTGCTGCTGGTGATGCTGGAACGGCTAATGCTGAAGCTGAGGGCGCTTAGCAGCCCCTGCGCTCCTACTGGCCCCCGAAAACAAATCTCGATCCCTCTTCGGCTTCAAGCCCCACTCCCTCTCCACTTTCCGAGCCTCCGCATAAACCTCCGCATATGACGCATAGAAGGAAGGGATCAGGATCTTGATATCCCATGTCAATCCCTCCCGGAAGCACTCCGCTCGGATCACCGGGTCACTCACCATGTACTCGGCGTATTGGCTCAGCCGGTCGAACTCTGCCGTATACTCCTCTACGGTCATACTGCCCTGCTGCAGGTTCTGAAACTGTCGTACCAGGCCAATCTTGTCCGTGGGGGAAAAGAACTTCTCTCTGAACAGGGCCCGAAACTCAGCCCAAGTATGGCCCTCTCTTGCAAGGGCCGGCTTGTTCCTGAACCATGTCCGGGCAATATCTAGCAACTGCAAGCCAACCGCCTCGACCTTCAGGTCGTCTGCCAGGCGGCAGGCCCTCATCTGGCGCTCGATATCCTCGAGCCAGTCATCAGCATAAATAATGCCCTCAGTCCCCTTGAAATCCCTCGGACCAAGCTTCTTGAAAGCCTGGATATCCCCGATCTTTGGCTGCTGCTGCTGCTGAACCTCCCTCTGTGGAGCCCCACGCTCCACTGCCGCCATAGCCAACCTGTGTGCATCCTCCATGCCATGGAGCATGGCCTCTGTCTGCCTCAACTGAGCCTCGTGCTGGGCCTACTGGGACTCCAACACCTGGTGAAAGAACGCTAGCATCTGCCCCATGTCTGTGGGCAGAGAAGGCAACGGAGGAATAGCTCCCATCATCACCGGAGGAGTCCCCTGCTGAGGAGGAAGAACGCCTCCGGCAGCTCCCGTTGTAGCCCCCGGCACTACGGGAAGAGCACCCGCAATGGCCCCAGGGACGGTCATCGAGGTAGCTGGAGGAGTACCTCCGAGAGCCCCAACAGAAGTCCCATCAGCCGGGGAAGTGACCGGAGCCTGTCTGCCAGAGGTGGCAGACCTCTCCGTCTCCCCGTGCTCCTCGTCAGGAGAATGAGTCATCACTATCCTGGAGACAAATTGAAAAGAAGATATCAATATGGCACATGAAGGCAATATCAAAGGAGGACAGCTAGAATGCAGTAAATCAATATCAAAGACGGTAAGCAAGATAAGCAAGGAAATATCCTACTGTGATTGAGCACTCTTAGCCTACTACTTCCTATGTGTAACACAGGCTCGTAGTCAACACTCTAAGACGAGTACCGCTACGACATCACACTAATTGCGACTTCAGGACCTGCATGGGCCACCACTAAAACGTGTCACGACCCGCACCCGCTAAAAGGGCACGTGACACGACAACGCCCAGCCCTCACCGAAAAAACGGGGTGGAATGCTGTGGATTTTCTAGTCTGACAACAGTTATATATATAACAAAACCTGTCGAGAATATGGTCAACTTCGAATGGAGGACAAGAAATGAATATATATAAGTGCTCAATCACAACTCTAAGATGGTAAAGTAAAGAATGAAAGATAAAGACAACAAGACGATAAAATATAACCTGTCAAGTCCAAATACAAATAATATACAAGTCCAGTCTCTAATACAGTCCAAATATAAATACAGTCCAAAAGTAACTGGAAACAAAGTCCAGTACAAAGACCTACTCTAACTAAACAAGTGGTATGGTCTCGTCAGGCGGAGCTACGCCCTGCAGGACCAAGTCTAGGCCACTACGTCGTCCGGATCGTAGTAGGTACTGTAATCTCCCTCATCGACATCTGTCATATTTTATCAACAGTCCAGTCAGGATGGAACGAGTACATATATCTTATAACAGATCTCAAGATAGAATAAAAGCTATAAGACTGTAAATAGAGCATATTCAATAAATCATGGAGTGTACATGTATGTATCATGGCATGGTAAGCTGTAGAGCTAGAGCTAGAACAAAAAAATAGAACTGAATTATGGCATGTACACAAATCAAGGTAAGCTATATATCCAATGTGTGTGAGTAATAGTTTCAGCTTGTGATCGGCTTGGGTACCTGTCAAGAATCGGCCTGGCAAGTCATAAGTGCGGTAAATACGGGATGGATCTGATCACAGGCCTACGCTACTACTCCTCCTACCCCAACTGGTAGAATGGATCCAAACAGGACACGTCACTGCACAGGATTCTAATGAGAAGGTAGCTAGCCTTCTCTAGAATCAGTGACCACATATTGAGCAAGAGCTACAAGGGAGCTTGTACAATATATCCCAACCTAAGAAGGAGAAAACATCTCTCGTCGGGATCCAAGAATACCAATCTGTGAGAACCATGTGTCGAGAATAAGCATATCAACACTAAGTACATGAATCATAACAGTTATCATAAATTGGGAATAAGTATCAGAGAATGTACTCGCCTGTAAGATGATAAAATATGTCGACCGGATCAACTGCAGTGTCTCGAGGACCTATAGAGAACAAGACGTATAAATACTTTGTTTAGGAAGTAAAGTTAAATCAAATTAAATCCTATTTAGTCATTCTAGGTCAAGACATGTCTAGTCGGGTCAATCTTGGTCATGGAAGAACATTATAAGTCAATCCGAATCAAACTAGGTCGAAAACTGGCTTACCATTGACTTTTGGTCAACGGGTCAACTCTGGTCAACTCTAGGTCAACTCTAGGTCAACCCTAGGTCACTGGTGACTAATAGTTGACTTTTAGTCAACTGTCCAAGTTAAATGGAATTTGGAACTAAATTGGGTAAAGTGTTGACCATAGTTGACTTTTAGTCTAAAAAGTCAACCGTGGTCAACCGGGTCCAAGACTAGGTTTAGACGGCTAATTCTACTCATTACCAACCTATACAACCCATATCCAAGTCCATCTTGGACTTCAAACTCAAATTCTCGGCCGTAGGCCAATTCCTTAATTTACCCTTTTTAGGGTAAATTTCTAGCCTAGGTGGAAACCTAGTTAGCCTACCTACGCTTAGTATTTTGACTCGATCTCCCTAGTGTAGTAGGGTACTAGCTTATAGGTTCGTTACCTATCAAAATACCTAGATAAAGTGGACGTCTAGTCCACCTTACGACCCGTTACAGATATCTTGAATATTTTAAGATACGCACAGATACGGCGCGATACCGGCGCCCTACGACCCCGATTCCCACTCGGGAGCCTACCCGCAAAATCTAATTCACATAACCTAGGCCTACGTCAAGTTTCGTCGCAATCCGACGCTCCAAGCTCAATTTTCCTTTCTAACTCGACTTTCGCCTTTTCCTATTCTACTTCCCTTCTTCCTACTCTTCCTAATTCTCTAATCCTTCTTCTTCTAACTTCTTCTTCTTATTCTTCTAACTCTAATTCTTCTTCTAACTCCTCCTTCCTATTCCCCTTCTAATTTTCTAACCTCTTCTAATTTCCTTCTCCTCTAACTTCTTTTTAACTCCTAACTTCTTCTTCTCCTTTTCTTCTAACTTCTCATTTCTCTAATTCCTTCTCTCTAATTCTCTACCTCTAACTCTTCTTTCTAACTAACTTAACACCTATCCCTATACATATATAAACATATATATACTCATATATATCTATACTAGGGGGGTTTAAGGGGTTAAATGGGGTGAAAAAGGGGGTACAAAGGGCTGAATGGGGGGGGGGGGGGGAACTGGCAGCATTGTGCTTCCAGTTGCAGCTGCTGCTGCTGCAGCTGAATACTGCTGCTACTGCAGTTCATTCTTCTTCTTCTTCTTTCACTTCTCCTTCACTTCCTCCTCTACTCACCCCTTTATATATATATATATATATATATATATATATATATATATATATATATATATATATATATATATATATATATATATATATATATATACATATCTATTTAGATACCTATATATCTATCTATCTTTATATCTATTTATATATCCATTTATTTATCCTCTAACCACCTATCTATATATATACACACATACACACACATCTCTACATATATATGTAAATACACACACACATATAGATACATATATATACACACAACCATATATCTATATATATACATATACACATATCCATATATATATATATATGTAAATTCATACACACACACACACAAACACACACTCACACACACACAAACACACACTCTCACACCACTCTCACTCATACACCACCACCACCATTCTCTCATTCCTCACACAAATACACATATACATATAATTATATATACATATATATATATACATATCTGTATAAAAAAATATATATATATACATATCTATATACATACATATATATATATATATATATATATATATATATATATATATATGTATATATATATATATATATATATATATATATATATACCATTCAATATATAAAAGCCCCAAATTAATCCTTAACCTAGATTTTAGGAAAATCTACCAATCCTAGGGGCAAGGTGTAGAGAATTTACTTCTCAACATTTATTGTGAAGACATTAATGCAAAAGAGTAAATGAATGGAGAATTAATGACAAACCTATGTAGAGTTTTCTTGAAGGAAAGAAAAGTGCTTGGGAAGAAGAAGAAGTTTAGAGAGAGAGAGAGAGTTTGACTTGTGAAGAAAAAGGGGGGGGTGCTCCTAGTCTTGGCCGGCCCAAGAGGGGGAATGGGTTTGGTTTTTGGGGATCCAATAAGCCCCCTATCCATTAGACTTTGGTTTGGTTCAAATTGAGTTCGGTTTGGTTCGGTTTAATTCTAAATACAAATTAAGCCTCTAAAATGACTAATTAAGTCATAGAAATAGGGTTAAAGATTTCTAGCCTAATTATGATAGTGTGTGGGCCAAACACAGCTAGTTTGTGGGTCCCACTAGGGTCCAGGCTACCCGGGTCTCCAAATTGAGTCTGAATTGGATAAAATTCAAACCGACTCAAATAAATTCCTAAAAATCATATAAAATCAAATAAAATTCCTAAAATATTATAAAACTTGAAAATGATAAAAATACCCCTAATTTGAAAACTGGGGGTGACAGAAGGAGAAGGAGAAGGAGAAGGAGAAGAATAGGAATAGAGAATGAATCGGATTTTGGGTGAAAGGGTGAAAAGGAGCCCCGAGCGTCGGAATGAGTTAAAACTTAGGGGAGACCTAGCTTATATAAATTAGACTTTACGGGTTCGAGTTAAAATCGGGGTTGTAGGGCGACGGTATCGCGCCGTACCGTTGCGTATCTTGAGATATTCAAGATATCGACAATGGGCCGTAAGATGGACTAGACGTCCACTCTACCTAGGTGTCTTGGTAGATAACGTATGTATAGGCTAGTATCCTACTACCCTAGGGAGCACGGGTCGAAATACCAAGCGTAGGTTGGCTAACTTGGTTTTCACCTAGGCTAAAAATTTACCTTAGAAAAGGGTAAATTAAGATCTTGGCCTACGGCCAAGATTTGAGTTTCGAAGTCCAAAATTGGCTTGGATATGGGTTATAAGAGTTGGTAATGATTAGAAATAGTCATCTAGACATAGTCTTGACCTTGGTTGACCACGGTTGACTTTTTAAACCAAAAGTCAACAATGGGTCAACACTTTACCCAATTTAGTTCCAAATTCCATTAAACTTGGAACGGTTGACTGAAAGTCAACTATTAGTCACCATTAACCTAGGATTGACCTAGGGTTGACCTAGAGTTGACCAGAGTTGATCCGTTGACCAAAAGTCAATTGTAAGTCAACTTTTAACCTAGTTTGATTCGGATTGAATTCCAATACTCTCCCATGACCAAGAATGACCCAACTAGACTTGTCTTGACCTAGAATGACTTAATAGGGTTTAATTTGATTTAAATTTACTTTCTAAATATAGTATTGATACGTCTTCTTCTCTATAGGTCCTCGAGACGCAGCATTGGATCCCGTTGACATATCATATTATATTACAGGCGAGTACATTCTCTTTTCCAATTTACGATGATTGTTATAATTCATATAATTAGTGTAGATATGCTTGTTCTCGACACATTGGTCATACGGATTTGTATTCATGGATCCCGACATGAGATGTTATTCCTCGGTATCTTGGTATATCTTGTGCAAGCCCCTTGTAGTTCTTGTATAGTATATGGACACCGATTCTCAAGGAGACTTGCTCCCATCTCGTAGAATCCCGTGTCATAACGTGTCTTGCTTGGATCCACTCTACCAGTCGGGGACAGAGAGTACTAGTGTAGATGTGTGGTCATTATTCGCCTTATTTATTCTTGTAGACCTTGAATGCTATCAATCCTACACTACACGTAGGATTGGCTGATCAGTAGACCTTGTACAGACCCAAGCCGTCCACATATTGTAGCTAGTACTCACACACCTAGATATATGATTCTTGTACATGCCATGATCAGTTTATTTGCCTTGTTCTAGCTCTAGATTTACAGCTTACCTTGCCATGTTACTCACATGTACAATCCATAATTTTCTTATATATACTCTCTATTTACTGTCATATAGTTTTTGTCATATCTTGTGAACTGTTGTTAGTTGATTGTACTCATTCCATCCTGACTGGATATGTTGACAAAATATTACAGATGCTGATGAGGGAGATTACAGTACCTACTACGGTCCGGATGACATAGTGGGCTTAGACTTGGAGACTTTGGTCCAGCAGGGCTTAGCTCCGCCTGACGAGACTTTACCTATTGCTTAGTTAGAGTAGGTATTTTGTACTGGACCTTGTCTCCAGCTACTTTTGAGACTATTATTATTATGGATTGTATTAGAGACTTGGACTTGTATATTCTTTGTGTTGGACTTGACAGGTTATATTTTATCGTCTTATTGTCTTTATCTTTCAGTCTTTATTTTATCATCTTAGATTTGTGATTGAGCACTAATATATATTTTTTGCTTGTCCTCCATTCGGAGTTGACCATATTCTCGACAGGTTTTTGATATATATATATATAAACTGTTGTTATAGTAGAAAACCTACAGCATTCCATGCCGTTTTTATGGTGAGGGCTGGGCGTTGTCACGTACACGTGCCCTTATAGCGGGTGCGGGTCGTGATAGGAGTAGAAGCACTGGAAATCAATTTGTCTTTGATCTCCGGGACCACAGAAGTCAAGTTCCTACATGGTCTCGTTTAACGTATTCAGGCCTGTCTCCAAGGCCTTTATACGCTTTTGATAGTTAGAACCTTTACTGCCTCCTATGCCATCACCTTCGGCCATGAAAATGGACATCAAATATGGAGAGATAGAGGGAACTGTGGATCTTTCACTTTTCGGTTCAGATACCTAAGTCTCATCGTCCTGAAGGTAAACAAGTAGGTTGCAGTCATCCTCCGACTCGATGCAGTTGCTACGCTAAGTTTGTTGGTTGCTTGTGCCCATAGAGGTATCTGGGTCAGTTCCATACAATCCCTCCTTGGGTTAGAATGAGGGATTGTCATGAATAAAGGGGTGTTGGCTACCCCCAGATTATGACATCAGCTAGGTATGAGTGTGGGTGTATTAGAACACACCCGTGCAGGGTACTGCCCGCTTGTTGCCTCCAAGTTGGCCCTTAGATTTGTTGGTCGAGGCGGAAGGGTTCTTGGAAAGTTTCTTGAGAGGGAGAACCCTGCAGTATTGCAAGAAGCAACAAGGAGTTCATTTTCATCTTCACTCGGTGACCCTTCGCCGAGTCTTTGGTGGACAGATGTCGTCCGGCGTAGTTGTTGGAAGATGAATTGCCTCTTTGGTGGCGATGCTGCTGCTAAACAGCAACAATAGTTGATGGTGATTTTGGCACAGGTGTGTCTTGGACCGGATACGTTACGCGTAGCAGATTCTTCCCTTATCTTGCATTTGTAAGAAATTATTTTACGCAGATCAAAAGTCTTCTTTCGGGCGTACAGGAAAGCTGTGTGCATGAATGCAGACGTGAAGGTAGCTTCCCTCTTCTTAGTTTCTGTGCGTGAGATACACTTAGGTCCTGATTAGAAGATTGCTCATAAGGCAGACTCACTTTATGCCCACAACAAATTTATTTGCATAAGCATGTTCCCACAGTATGTAGCCTATGGCTTGAATCATGTACATAAGCGCTCAAGTGACAGCAAAGTTTTACTGGTCGAGTGACCGCAGCACTCGAACCAGTTTTGTACAACTTTCTATCGATTGTGCGTGTGACTGTTACTGTGGGCCTTTACTCAACTGTTGGCGTAGCATATTGATTACGCAGGGCGTGTGCCTCCTTGGACTTCTTTCTACTACCCTTAGAAGGTGCATAGTATTCAGAGTCTAACGGAATGGTCGACGTAGCACTTTGGTCGTACAGGGCATGTGCTATCTTACATTTCTTCGTACCATTCCTGGAAGGTGCATGACACTTAGAATCCAACATGGATGTTTGCATAGCACGTTGATCGTATAAGGCGCATGTTGTATTCAATTTCTTCATGCTACCCTTAGAAGATGCGTAGCGTTCATAATAGGTTCTCCTAAATGATAAACAATTTTGTCAAAGACAGAAGTTTTAGCCTACATAGCCCAAGTCCTGTGCGTGTGGGTAGCTGCGACATTCTTCCTGTGTTGTGCCTTCGTCGGTCGTACGACTAAGGAGTTGCACTCTTTGTTGCGCTTCTCTGCAATTGGAGTCGGCTGAGGCAATACAACATCAGCGGGTGAAGGCTTCTTTGGAGTGCGTCCCCCACCATCTTGTTGCTCGGCCCAGCGGCTTTGGGCACCCAGGAATGTCGAGTCTTCTTTGATTTTACATACCACTTCAAAGGGCTCGACTTCTCTTCAGGGAGGAGATCTTCAAAAGCTAGCGAGTCGAAACGTACGACCATCATCTTTTAGAAAGACCCCAGCAAATTATCATCAAACTGCGTCTCCACTTTCTCGTCAGAGGAGAAGGACGCACTACAAGAAAATACACTTTTTGCAGCAAAAAAATTGTTGCAAAAAATTAAAAATTTGTAACAAAAGGGTATTTGCAACGAAATCTTTTCGTCATCCAATTCGTCGCCATAAGTGCGTACCAAAAGGTCTTTTGCAACGTTTTTTTGGTTCGTTGCAAACTTAGCAACAAAATAGTTCTCGTTGTAAATAATGTTCTTTTGAAACAAATAATTTTGTTATAAATAATTTTATTTGCAACAAATAGTTTGTTGTCTATAGTATTTTATTGTAACAAAATGGTTTTGTTGCATGTATTTTTATTTGCAACAATTTTTTTTGTTCCTGCATACTTTTATTGGCAACAAATTTTTAATCACAAATACTTCTCTCATTGTTGCAAAAGTCTGATAAAATTCAAGAAAAATGAATATTTTTAATAAAAATTCGTTGCAAAAAGTAGATACTTTTTGTTACAACAAAAAAATATAGTGCTCCTAATTACATTTTCATCATTAGCAAATAATATTAAATATAACATAAGAGTATGTAAATGTTGCTGTAACAATCAATAAAACACCTTATTATTTGGAATAATTCATTTCATTAAAAATAGTTAAGATCCGGTCACATTGAGAATACAATAGCTGATACATTGCATAAAGGTACACATTCTAAGACCCATAGCAACATTGAAATTTTATGTCCAACAAAAAATTGACTGCTCAGCTTCCATTGTGATTCCAAAAGTTTAGTAGCCTCTATAGCAACATTGAAATATTTGGTTTCATGTCCCAACCACCTAAGGTATCTTGTAAGCTTTATTGCTGTGAAAGTCTTTACTCGAACAGCAAGCCAACTTGCAATAAATTATATGAAAAAACATTAAAAATTGAAACAAGTTAAAATTAATCCACTGTTTCTAAATCATGGTGCACTTAAAGCAAGTAATGAAGGAACTCATCAAAAAAAATATGTGGGCAAGTTGCTGAGATTGTGATAAAAATTTAGCAAACTTTTGCTGAATCTATGCAAACACCTTGATTTTGTCATCTAATAGAATAATTGCATGAAACACAGATTGGGAACCCACTTCTCAACTATACAGTAGATACAAGTGCAACCTATTCCTATATATGGTCTCATGGCGTCATATCCGACCAGACCTTCTGATAAGTCTCAAGGTGGTGTGACTTTAGATTCTGGTACATGGGTGGTGGACAAGTAGAGGGTGAACAAAAGGTCGAGAAGGATATAAAGAAATTAGTGCAGCAAGTGCTTCATGCCAATGTTACTTCTCTCCCTTACCCTTGGGAAGCTTGCAGCAGGTCTCTTTGTGTGTACTTGCGTTATTGTATGCTCCTTTTTAAACTTTGGAAGACATAATTAAATCAATCTGGCAAAATCCTAAAATACCCCACCTTAATCAATCTGGCAAAATCCTAAAATACCCCACCTTCCATCTTCGTGCCCAGGGGCGGAGCCAGGATTTTGGAGTAGGGTGGGCTAGCTAACAGACTAAAAGTAAATAATTCAAGGAAGACATTCCTGCAAACAGTCTCCGACACAGGCCTCTAACATCCAAAAAAATAAGATGACGTTTGAAGAATCATGAGAAAATTTCGATGCAGAGTAATCATGCAAAACTAAGTCTGAAGCAAGGTTTCAAAAGATCATGGCCGTCCTGCACTTGTACTGGAAGACGGACCAGCATAATCCTGGCACTAAAGAGCAGTACAGGGATGAAATGGAAAGAAACTGGTGAGGATCAAACAAACTTGTTCCTATGCACTACTGCTTAATTCATTTATTTCTACCATCGACTTTAAACATATCAGAATCGTCTTTAAACACCAAACTTGTTCCTATGTATTACTGCTTAATTCATTTATTTGTACCATCGACTTTAAACATATCAGAATCATCTTTAAAAATTTATTGGTATCACTATGAAGCAGTTGAAGGAAATAAGTTGAACAAAAACTTTTGAATTGGTATTATGCCTCTTCTGCAACAATTGGCATACAGATGGACCAATGACGCTCCCAGGCCTTCACACAAATTATTTGAGTTGCTTGAATGGTATGGCTTCTTTCAGCAAAAGCTTTCATCAGTATGAGACAAAGATTGTTGCTCACTAAAGCATTCTGTTCAAATTCTAGAAGTAGCGGTAGATCAAAATATAGATGAACTTGGGCAATGAAAAAGAACAATTGATAATGTTGCAGAGATGGATCCTAACGGAGCTTAACTAAAAGGGGCAGATACTTTCAACAGTAACTATGTGGGATGAGGGCTCCATTATTGTGTTAATTAAGTTGAAATGCCAAACGTAAAATGATTCCCTATGTACCAAGACTATAAGTAGTTTTATGAGTTAGAGATTTACCTCTTGCATATAGAATTGTCGCAGCAGCTCGATATGAAGGTTTTTTACATCTTCATGAATAGATTTCTGAGCAGATCCCAATGTTTCCTCAAGGGTGCGTTGAACTAGCTGAAGGGAAAATGATGAAGTTCCCTGTTGATCTGTTGGCTGACCAGAGGCCCGTGGTGTTTGAGATGCTTGCCCCTGTTATGAACATAAACATAGACAAACATCAACTTTTTGAGCTGAACACAATGTTTGTGAACAGGTATCATTGAATTACACTGATTTTTCCAGTGCTTGACAGTTGACACAATACAGTATAGAGTCTGCTTGGTGTCTGCTGCACAAGAACACCATCTGCTTTGAAAATAACATAACCTCCAACATTCAGTTTGTTGCACTTGTATCTGATTTTGCTACAATAGCATAAAAACTTTTCCGAGAATTTACTCTTCTATTCTCAACTATCATCTGTTAGATGACTTATAGACAAGAATACAAGTGTGCAGTAAATAGAAATGATTGACTGACTGCCAAGGATGAAGGAACTGACCAAGACAAGGTGCAACTTTAGAAAATATTCAACCCGGACAGAAGTCTTCAACTGTTCAAATGTTAAACAACTGTCGATTTCATGTTGCAGCTTTCACTTGCTATACCTGTTTCCTTCGCAATAAGATATAAACTTTCAAAGTAGAATATCCATCATCATCTTAATGTAACTTTTAGTTTACTCTCCATTAGTTGATCCATCATATTTTGCCATCTGAAGTAGGTTCACCTTTAAGCTAAATCGTCTTCTCCTATATTTAACAAAACCCATGTCATTGACATATGTTTGTCAAATTAATCAATAAAAATACACATACATATATTTTAACAAAATAAATTGAACATGTTTGCAATACATACAAGCTCATATCGCACTTGAACAAAGGACTTCCTCCTAGTGCAATGGTTCACTTTCAAGCACTTTCGATTCTGAGTGTTTTTTTCGCTTTGTTTCTGTAATGAAAAGTGAAACATAGCACTAAATGTATATATAAAATCTTAGAGTAAATGAAAGAAATTTGAGAAGATGAGGCAACTAAGCTAGATCAAATTAACCTACAAAATCTATTTAACAAACCAAGAATGAACCTGAAAACAAGCAGAGTGCATGAAGTGGCCACAAGGTAAGGCTCTAACTGCTGCACTTGATGTGAATAAAAAATCACAACAAATTGGGCAGTTTGTCTCTAGACTTTTTTCATGGCATTTATGATCAATTAACTTCATTCCCAGACAACAATTGCATTTCATGCAATTAAAGAAGTCAATGCCAAGTCCTTTCCCTATGCGGCATAAATTGCAAAAGGGGCAGTGGTATACCATCATGTAATAAGAATCAAAGAGAACCCCAATGTCGGTATCGGTCGATATCGGGTATCAGTCGGTATCGGATCGGGATATGTCAAACTGTATCGGTATCGGCCGTATCGGTATCGGCCGATACTTTAAACTATGGAATCAACCATTCATGAATTCACCATAACTAGAATGTACTAACAAATCATCTGAGCTTAGCAGGAATTATCAACCATAGAGAAACATGCTAAGTGGAATGTAACAGAAGTAAACCAGCAAGTATCTTACTAAAAGCAAAGTGCTATAGCCTGAATTAAGCATCACACAATTCTTTTGATACATGTAGCATATTTGGATTTAGAATATTCCAATACATAAGCATAATCATAATGCCAATAGGCCCAATATACAAAACTATTCCAACAATACTAACAAATATGATAAATTAGAATATTCAATCTATCATAAACACATGCAATAATATGCGACTTTTAACTTTCTAAGAAGCATTTCAGATTTCAAAAGAGCTTACTGAACAAGTGAAGCTTGACAACTCAAGCCGACCTTATTGCAGATTGAATTCCGAGATAAATGAGTTTGTTTCCAAATAGATCACAGCAAAGGAACAATCCTACACTAACATCTTCAGTTGGCACCTTGATGAAAATAGAGCGGAAAAGAATCCGTTCTGTAACATACATAGAAGATATCAGCACTTGCTTCAATTTCACAATACATTAATGCATTGCAATAGAACAACATTGATAACTAATCAAGCACCTAAGACAGATAAGTAAAAAAAAAAATGAATTGATAAAACAAGAAGTTTCTCTGTCCATTTACAAAATATTTCTTCTATCCTTCAAAAGATTCGCGAGCATCAAAACTCTGAAACTGAATTGAAGTCACAGACAGGTAGAACTGCTAGCCTTGGGCAAGGCCAGGTATTGCATAATGTTCATAGGTTTAAACTTCTAGTCTACATGTATTCCTAAACTAATCAATGTGCAACTGACCCAACTGCAAACCATGTTTTTCTCAATAGGACAGTGAAGCACTCATTTCAGGAACAAGCTGTTCATAATTAATTAAGTCATTTTGGGGGTGAAAAATTCATGCTAGGATAAAATTAACCATGTGTTATAGTAGACATCTCCAACCAATCCTTAAAGTATTGAAATCTGTTCTTGAAAATATAAAGTCCTGAAATAAGACCTAACATCTATTTTTGAGCTTTCAGGTGTAGAAGGAATCACCTCTGAAAAAACTTACAAGTAAGTTTCATATTAGAAAATACTGATATAAAGATTCTGTGAAGGATGCAGGTTAAGATTACATTTACTACATAGTATATTTATTAATCGAGTTATATTTGGTTAGCACTTAGCATCTATAACCATCCAGTGGCCTCTAACATAATCTGAGAGTGGAGGTAATTAATTAACTCAGTCACCACATCATCAAAACTTGATCTACCTATCATAAGTTAGGCCAGATATGTTGACTGTTCGGACAAAAATTAAAATTCTCAATTAGGAATGTCAAACACGGCCAAACTACTTATTCAGAAACTAGACAACATATACCCAATTGGAAAAAAAAATACTATAATCAACTGTTTATCATATTAATAAATAAAGAAAGAAATATACATTACATATTAGCATAAGGTACTTATGTGCGGACTGAAAATTAGATATGTTAATTATCTTCAACCATATTTCAACTTTCAAGGCAAGGAAAACAACTTTACTGAGCATAAACCTACTATATTATCATCGTGAACCAGAAGTCACTTCCGGATTAAAACCGCAAAATGTCAATCTTAACAAGAGAACTTTGTCCCAAATGTTACCTTCCATCATCAAACAATTTGCAAATACTGCAATAATATTTTGCCATTGAAAATTCATTACAAGAAGGGGTCTTGCAAGTTTGGCCTATAGCTTGAACCTTTAGACAGTGCATACACATCATCTCATTTGTTGCTTTTCTGCAAACAATCATAGAATATAGTAAGAAACAGAAAAGACAAATGTATATAACAATATTTCTTGTGTTTCGACTTTCTATTTAAAACGCAAGGGGTCAATTTGTTGTGTTTACTGGTAGAATCATTTTATAGTGGCACCATCTCAACTACTTTCAGGAGAAACAAAATGGTAGAGATCAGGAGGAAATAACAAACTTACAACTATAAAATGGGTCAATCCCAACAGTGACTAAAGCGCAAGGCAAAATCTATTACCTATTACAAAAGATATTAATCTAGAGACTACCCATCCTGTAGATACATATTGACCGAATACATCTGAAAAATTGGTGTGACATGTTGAAGCATCTATGGCCTATGCTGATACTTTAAATATTCTGATGTTGCTCAAAAGTTCTGCTCTTCTTACTTGATATGGTAATAGTTATTGAACTATTGTGTTATGATGCAATTTAGCTGGAGACCTAATGTCCTAACAAAGACTAAATTACGAACCCCAAACTCCTCTTACTTACATTTTCTCCTCCTCTATAGATAAATGCAAAATTTTCTCCAGTATATGTTCGTTCAATGAAACCACCAAATAACTCATCTTTCATCAATCTTGATTGTTTGAAAGTGCTAGTTGTTCTTGCATGAACAAGAAATGAACAACTGCACAGGGATGTTCGTCCCACATGCTCATCGAGATTTCACCTATATTGCATCTAACACCCAAATGCATGAATTTTAGGGTTCTAGGGTTTGAGAATTCAAAAACATGAATTTTAGGGTTCTAGGGTTTGAGAAAAGAGAACCTTGATATCGCCGCCGTCTCATGTCGTCCTTGTTGTGCCGTTTTCAGCGACGTCACTCCGTCATAAAGCTCGCCTAGCCGTCGTCAGACCGGTCGATGTCCTTCTGCCGTCGTTGTGCGCCGCAGCAGAAGAAGGGAAGAGGGAGAAGTCGATACTTGTAGAGAGAAGGGGAATGACGATGAAAATCTAAGTAATAAAGGGAGATCGTGAGCGGGAAAGGAAAAAAAATTGAGGGAAAAGGGAAATCGGGCCGGGAATGAAAATAATTTGAGGAAGAGTGGAAATTTTTTGAGGGAAAAGAGAGTTGTAATGCTGCAATAAATCCTCTACCATTTGTTTCTCTTTTTGCCATATAAATTAATTGTTGCAATAAAAATATTTGATGTGCAACAAATAAATTTTGTTTTTAATGATCTAGGATATTTTGGAACACCTAAATTTTGTTATAAAAACTATTGTTTGGTTGCAAAAAATTTTACCACCAATTTGCAAGTGTGAAAATGGAACCCGTCAACTGTTTTGCAACAAAATTTTTAGAACGATTAAATTTTTGTTGCTTTAAATTTGTGCAACCTAAATTTGCAACGAATTTATAATTTGTGTTGCAAATAATTACTTATTTGCAACAAATATTTTTTGTTGGAAAAGTTTTGTTGCAAAAAGTGTATTTTCTTGTAGTGACGCCACCAGCAGAGTCGATATCTTGTTTGCCATAACAAAAGTTATACGAACTTTTTGTATTCAAACATTTAAAAAGTACAAAAAAGACTCCTAAATATGAGGGTTAAGTACATAAATTTTTAGAAAAGTATGACAGTGGAGATTGAGTACTGTAGCGGCTCCTTTACTTCGTTGACGATCTAATGATAACTTAATCTTGCTCTGACTTTCTGATGCACGAGAGTGGTACTCGGGGTTGCTACTCAGGAAGTTGTCGACCATTTTAATAAAGGATAACTCCTAATTATAGGCCAACACATATGTGATGTGCATAGAGTTTTTTGGGCATATAGGCGTTGCTTGTGGAGATATAAGAGAATTTTTTGTAACTGCACGATGATGACTGCTGCTGAGCTGACGCATGGAGGATGCTAAGATTCTTTTCTATCAAGATCTCGAGTGGTTGTCAACAAAACCGAATAAATGACACATGACATGCGCTTATTGCTCGATAATCTTAATCGGATGAGGCAGAGTGGGTTTGGTTCCTATCCATAGAGTTATATTTTGTCCCCATCTTAGTGGTAGCAGTTTAAACAAACAGATTAGATAATGCCCTTGTTAACAGAACCATACTCCGTTCTTACCTTAGGAGCGACAGTTTAAACAAACCGATTGAATATTGCTTCTATCAATAGAACTAAAATCTGTTTTTATCTTAGGAGCAATGGTTTAAACAAATCGATTGGATATTGCTCCAATCAACCGAACCAAACTCTATTGTAATCTTAGGAGCGATGGTTTACATAAACCGATTCGACATATCAGAAAAGATATAGATGCCAGAATGGCCATATGGAATAATGCCACCTTATCAAGCTGCACATCTATACGAGTTGCGCTTCTAGTAAGGTTTCGATGTCACTGCACTTTTGGGCGACGAAGAGAATGTTGTTTCGAAGGCAACGGAGTTACTGATCTTTTGGTTGACAAGGAGACTGTTTTTCGAAGACAACGAAGCTACTACACTTTTGGCTGATGAGAATACTCTTTTTCAAAGACAACGAGGTCACTGTGCTTTTGAGCGACGAGGAGACTGCCTTTTAAAGGCAACGGAATCACAACACTTTTGCGCGACGAGGGGACTGTGGTTTGAAGATAACAAAGTTACTATACTTTTTGGCGACGAAGTGACTGTGTTTCGAAGGCAACACGGTCACTGTGCTTTTGGACGAAGAAGAGACTATGTTTCGAAGGCAACAGAGAAACTGCGCCTTTGGGCGATGAGGAGACTGTGTTTCGAAGGTAACGGAGTGACTGCACTTTTAGGCGACGAGGAGACTATTTTTCGAAGCTACGAAGTAACTGCACTTATGGGCGACAAGGAGACTGTGTTTCGAAGGCCATAAAGTCACTACGCTTTTGGACGACGAGGAGACTATTTTTTGAAGGCTACTGAGTCATTACGCTTTTGGGCGACTAGAAGACTGTGTTTTGAAGGCCATGGAGTCACTGCACTTTTGGGCGACAAGAAGACTGTGTTTCGAAGGCCATGGAGTCACTGCACTTTTATGAGGCGACGAAGGACTTCTGGGAGCTTTGTGAAGCCACTACACTTTTTACGAAGCGACGAAGGACTTCTGAGAGCTTTTGCTTTAATGACTCCCTTTGAGTAGCCGAGTCAACGTGTCTTTACTTGCCACCACTTTTTGGGGATTTTTGAAAGTTGTGGCATAGGATTTTGTCAAATGAACCTATTAAATGAGATTTATTGTGTTGAGTCCAAGGTTCATCCCATAAATTCTGAGGTTATGGGCCGATTGACACATGGCATGTGGGTTGGACCACACACACTTAGATAAAGGAAAGCTTTTCTGAGGAGCCATGTTCATCGTCTCTTAGCATTCCTACTGTCATGCTCGATCCCGACTTAGCTTCGAACGACCATTGGCTCTGCATAAGTCAACTATTGGTTGTAGATCTCTTCGTTCAAAGAAGCTGTGACCTTGTAAAAGAACAACTACTGAGTTTCGAGATGCACTTGAGCATCTAGCATAAGGGGTTCGAACTCGAACATCATCTTGGAGGTCTTCGAGGTCCAAGCTATTAGGTTTGGATTGATTGCCAACCCGAAGAGCCCCAAGCTGTGGTCTGCCTTGCTCAATAGTGGCTACAAGCTTTTGTTTGGCTTGAAGAGCCTCAGGCGATGCTGCTAGCTTCGTGTAGGAGTTGCGTTCTTGCTTGGGCCAATAGCAGCTTCATTAGACATATTTGAGTTCCTCTACATCTGACTAGAAAGTGGCTCGCGCTGACCAGAAAGTGATTCGCTCTGACCCTGCTGCGCTTTTGGTGACTAGCGCTTCTGAAGATTGTACATTTGTAGACTTTAGAGGTTTAGTCTTTATATGTAATCATGAAGAATCAGTAATAGATCTTTGTAGACATGAATTTTAATAAAGGACTTCTTTTTATGTACTGATTCCCTTGTGATTTTGAGTATTGAGCACAACAACTTTGGTGTTTTCTGCACTTCTGTGTAGTATGGATGTCTCCTGCGCTTTTGTAGATGTTGTGCTTTTTTTATGCTTCTCCAATCGATACTCATAGAAATGGTCTAATACCGATTTTGATACTGATATTGTCAACCTTGGTTGTTATAATTAGGTACTAAATTAATTTTTACTTGCATTTACAATATAAATGGTATGTAGTGCAAAATGAAATAACGTATAGGCAACTCTAGAGGGGCGTGAATAGAGTTTGTGTCAATAATCACCAAATAAAAAATTAATTCTATATCACCTCCACAAAAACAATTATCAAGATAGTAAATAAATCAGAGAGAAATGCGGAAGTAAATAAAGATCAGAAGAGCATATGCAAATACAGCAGTTTTAACCTGGTTTCCCTCGTGGAGGACTAGTCCAGGCCTGAGAACTCTAGCTCAGGATTAAATCCACTATTTGTGAAATAGTAGTTACACCCCGTGCCTTTTTTTTGGAAGAGCACGTCAACTTCTTACAGATTCGCAGGTGGCAAAACTTGGAATTGTCCAAGTAACTTTTCTTTCACTCTTGCACACAACTTCTAGCTGATATCGCACTGAGCACCTTGGGCTAAGGAGAATTGTGGCTTAGGATATATGGAAGAATGAGGATTGGAGTAGTAGAGCTTAGAAAGCTTGAATATTTGAAGGTAAGAGATGATTTGAAATGAAAGAATTCAAGCTCTATTTATACTACTCTGGAGAGGCAGAATTCGACTAGAATTCTGCCCCAAGAATTCAAATTTTCGAACGTTGGACAGCTTGTAGCAAGCAGGCCCTAAAAATTAGGGTGCTGGAAATCAGGGGACAGAGTTCGGCACGAACTCTGTGTGGAGGCAGAGTTCGGCCAGAAACTCTGTCTCCAGAAGACATAATGGGTCCATTGGGCTTTTGGGCTTTGTGGAGCTTGGGCTTGGTTCATGAATTGGTCTGTTGTATGGTAGAGCTTGGAGAGATATGTCTAGGGGTTGAGATGACTCAGTGCGACTCAACGTACACATTCTCCTAGACTCAATAAAATAAAGATTACAGACTTGAAACAAGTAGGAAAACCAAGAGCCCTTTTGATGACGCCTTTCTTCTGATATTTGAGCAGTCCTGAAGACGACTTTTTCTTTGACAGCAGTCGTCCGAAGATAAACAGATCTGAAAATCTGAATACCTTTCTTCTGATATTTGAGCAGTCCTGAAGACGTCTTTTTCCTTGACAGCGGAAACCCCGATGCAAGGCCCCGGATAGGTCGCTAGGCGGTTCGGAGAAATTTCTTTGTATGACGCCGTCTTTGCTCCAACATCAATTCTTCATTGCCTATGTCCTGGTTTGATCATGTTAGATCATGCTTACTGCATGTCTACAAATACATGTTAGGCCAGCAAAATATGTTACAGTACGATACAAGCATAGCAATATAATATAGGATAATTAGGACAATGCTAAGTAAAATATATTGCAGTACGATAAAAGCATAACAATATAATATAGGACAATTAGGACAATGCTAAGCAAAATATGTTGCAGTACGATACAAGCATAGCAATATAATATAGGACAATGCTAAGTTTAAGTAGCAACATGATAGTGAGTATATGAATATTAGTGACATCATTTTGTTAAACTTAACTGATTAGCCATATTCAAAAATACGATGTAATCATTGGGCCAACACAAAATTGGTTTGAATAATGAGTCGATAGTTAGTTGACCGTTTGTGGATGTATAATCGGCAACATAGGAGCAAGATTGGTTTGACGGATGATTTTAAGGCAGCGTCGAGGAATTTCTGAGGTACATCAGGAGCCAACCTTACCCTTGTGTCAAATATCATAATATACCATTCAAAGAGGTAGATATCGTGAGAGAGCACCTCTACAAGTAGGGTTTCGTACCGAACTACAACAAGTGGACGGCTCAAGGAGAACCTTTGGTTCTAAAATATTAGCCCTCCTTCAATACAGAGGTAGAAGTGTCCACTCTCGGAGATCACTTCGAATATTGACATCGAAACTTGGCACGTGAGTTGGTATTTGATGCGGTCAGTCTAAGTTTTGGTCCAAAGGATCTGAAACCTACTGCAAAAGAGTTCTATGATATATTCAAGCATGTCGATACTATTTTATATTCGGGTTGTGATTCTTATTCTGTCCTGTCGGTGGTGATTCAGCTATTGAACCTCAAGTATGATTTTAACTTACCGAATGAATGCTATGACCGGATAATTTAGTTTGTTACAGAGTTGTTGCCAAAAGGAGCGAAGGACTTGCCAAAAAAAATTTGCAAGTCGAAGATGATAATACGAAAACTCAGATTAGGCTATGAAAAGATAGATTGTTGTCGAAACAACTACATGTTGTTCTATAAGGAGAACAATGATAAAGACATGTATTTTCTGTCATAAGGACCGAAATAAGCCTATTTGGGGCAAAGGAAAATCAACTACATGAATAAGGTGTGGACACACACAAAAAGAAGAAGAAACGATGTCTTTTCTTCATTGGCACAAGGTACCACAAATCGAGCATACCTGAGAGATCGTGCGCTGAGGATCCCCGAGTACAAAAAGAATTTTAAGGAATGGGACGATGGAGATCGAGCGACAGTTTCTCCTTTACTCCGTTGACACTCCGATTACAAAATTGTGAGAAAACCTAAGAAAATTGCTAACTCTCGGCTCACTGACAAGAAGTGCAGCAATTTGGCTCTTGAAAATGCTCTCTGTTCTGTGTTTGAAGAGGGATGAGACCCCTTTTTATCGCCATTCTTGAGGTGGAATGATTTTATGCTCCCACATGAGGAAATATACGGGTTTTCATGTGGACACTTGGTCCTGCTTTGGGCGCATAGGGTGTTGGCACATGCAGGCTGCGTGATCGTGGGTTGATCGTCGTGTTGACGTGGCCGCATGCTTCGGTGCTCGACTGCTCGTGGATACTGACGTAGCCGTATGCTTCAGTGCAGGTTTTGATCGTGGTTTTAACCGAGTCAGGAGCTGTTCTGGCGTGGGCGTATTTCTCTAAGAACTTTCAAAATACTCTTCATCTCCTCTCTTTACGAACCATGTCTTCCAAGGCCGCCAAGAGATCTGCGAAGGGCAAGGGGGCTGCACCGAGTGCCTCTCCTCCTGCGGCAGCGTCCTCACCAGTCTAAGACCTGATTCTGGGTGAGACTATGCCTCAAAAATAATGTCTTGAGCATTAATTTACGACGCTGAAACATTTTTTCTGCCTGGGCGCATGCGCCTAAGGCAACATGCTTCTGTGAGCATTCTTATGCACTCACAGAAGCATGCGCCAACACTGTGGTGTGTTATGCACCCACATGTTGTTATACATTATGCGCCTACATGCTGCTGC
This sequence comes from Iris pallida, assembly GCA_029216955.1. NCBI lineage: Eukaryota > Viridiplantae > Streptophyta > Magnoliopsida > Asparagales > Iridaceae > Iris > Iris pallida. The sequence goes on from JANAVB010009200.1 coordinate 18,613,832, forward strand.
ATATTATGCGCCCATATGCTGTGTTATGCGCCCATATGCTGCTTTAGGCATATGACCATTAGGGCGCATAAGATTCCTCTAACACTTAGTTTTTCCTGCGGATTCTGAGTCTGAATTTCTCTTCTATTCTTGTAGTTAACATGTTTGTCCCAAAACTTGGTGGGATTCCTTTCGGCTCTGTTTGTCATGTCCTCGGTAAAAGCCTCACAACCAATATGATCAACAATGTTCAGGCCAGAATCAGTCACGACTAGCCTATGGAACGGACGATTTCCATAATTGAACATGACATAACCTTTCTGAAGCAGATGATTAATGATGAGAAGCTCTTGCTCGGACGGACACACTGTTTGAAGAAGTCATACTTCCTGTTCGGTGATAGTATAGGATTCGAGGATGACGAGACGATACGCTTGAGAAACCCAATGGTGTTCAGTCCGAACAATCATAGGATATGGCTACCGTCGATGGAGCGTCAGTATCCTTTGTCTGCTTTTACTGTCTTAGCTGTGCGGCGACAGATGAAGTGGGAGCTAACTCCTGAGCTCCCTGGGGTCATCTCTGGAAGAATACAGTTCGACTCAGGCGATCAGAAGAAGGACAGGTTCAAGTGTGTCAAGGGCTCTGCATCTTACTCTACGAGGGGACTGCAACCTGCTGCCTTAACGAACGATATTCTGACTGACCTCCATCCTTATACCGCTGACACGCTTTACAATTTAATGATGTTGGAGGACGTGTCGTCTCCCGTAGGGAAGATGCGGATGGAAGGCTGGAGGTATCCAGCTTCATTCTGGAACAACTTTACTGGCTGGGTGCTTTCCACGTATGAAGCCACCTGAAGATTGTTGGCCTTTATTATGCTATTAGGGCCACCCAATATGGCGTAAGGGTCAACTGGCCAATGTTTGTCTCTTTAGCGGAGTTATATAACCTTCACACCTGTACCTTCTTTACTCCAGGCAGGGAGATGGGATTTGCTCTCTACGAGATACAAGAAGTGTCGAAGCTTCCCTGGGGCACGGAGCCGTATGAAGAGTATGTGCCTTATGATAAAGATTTCCAAGATCTGGAGAATGAAAATTCTGACATGATTGATGTATACAAGGAGCTACTCTGCCACCTCCTCATCTGTCATAGGATTAATAAGAAAGAGAGGACCGAAGGGGCCAATCCCCACACAAGAGCTTGGATGGGCTACGTCTTCGTTCAAGGAGAAGGGGAGGATCCGGCCACCTTTTCGATTTTAAAACCTATGACCAAGTCCGATATAGAAGTCCGGATGACAGATTATGATAAGGCGGATACTGAGGACAGTGATGATCCTGAGTCCACGATCGGCTACTACTTCCATCAAGCTGAATATTCGTTGTCGTAGAAAGCTGTGCTGGCAGCTTTCTTAATGATCTGGCTTCATAAACGCATAGTCCCTGGAGGTTCTGGGACTATTCAGAGGATGAGCCAGAGCAAAATACTTTCGGCTTTGAAGCTGGCATTCAGATATCATCTTGTATTGCTTCCCACGATGGTCTGTGCCATTGGACGGGGTCTACGGGACTTTGTTAGGAATACGGTGACTCATGACGGTAGGGCCAACTTCGTCCGGACCGAACTTCCGTATTATTTCCTGATGGAGTGGCTGCTACTGCATTGTCCTACCCTGATGAATACTGGGTCAGTGGCAGACTATTTGGCGGGAGACGTCTTTCTTCGTAGATTTTGTGATATAGATTATACCGTCACCAGTGTACCTGCTTGCAGAAAGGCTTTAAGCTTCTTGTAGAATTATGAGTTCTTCAGAGTATCCCCTCCGTCCGACAGCGGTAATACGGGAGATATCTTAGTGGATGAGGGAGTTCATGCCACTAGTTTGACTGCTGGGGCATTTCACTGGCTTCAGTCTATTAGACCATCGCATCTGGTGCTCCGAAACAGGAACCATGCCTATCTGGAGCCATACCTGCCGAGTTATTTCATGCGACAGTTTGGCTACAACCATCTCTTTTTGGGAAATACTAGCCCGCATTTGGAGTCGATAGGCAGCTTGATTGACGTTACGCGTGCTTAGATGTATTACAATGTCGGGTGTACGAAGGCAATCTTCATTCTGTCTATGGATAAGCCTGAGACCCATCTGTGCTATGTTGCCGCCAAATTTTATGTTTAGATCAGTACTTTTCATCTCCGGTACGATCGTGAACAGAGCTTGATATTGGAGACTCGGTTTGGCCCCCTTCCTGTAAAAAAGATACGGAAGGGCCGTAAGAAGGAGAGTGTTGTTTCCACCGTGAAGCCAGCATAGTGGAGCAGCATAGTGTTTTTCTTTGGGTGCATAGCTTTGGGCGCATGCATAGTGGAGCAGCGATGTTTTCTCTAAGCTTTGTCTCCTTTATTTGTGATCCTCGCTGAGTTTGCCCAGAGTGTCACATACTTCAATTCTTGGCATCATAGTGTTTTCCTTTGCCAAGTCTCGAGCGTTAAACATTCTGTTGTTGGTTGCACAAGAGAGAAGACGCTGGACTAGTAGAGCCAGGAATAGTGTGAGCCTTCTTCATTTGTGGAGCTTATGTGGCAGAGCCATGCACCCATGTGATAGAGTCCTTCAGTTGCATATCTGCTATGACACTAACAGGATATGCGCGGCGAGCCTTCGGAAGCCAAGTCTTACGAGACTTGTTTGGCTTCACTGATTTTTAGGGAGTAGAGCCGTCCTTCGAGAGCATCTCTTCGAACGCCTGCTGATCGAACATCACGATCAGCATCTTCTGAGTGCTCCCCACTTTGTCGGTATCGAATTGCGTCACCACCTTCTTGTCAGAGGAAAAGGTAGTCCCCAACAGAGTCGCCATTTTTGTGGACACACAAAAAAAGAAGAAAATGCTATCTTTTCTTTATTGGTGCAAGTTACCACAAATCGAGTACGCCTGAGAGATCCTGCGCTGAGGATCCCCGAGTACAAAAAGAATTATGGGGAATGGGATGATAGAGATCGAGCGGCAGTTGCTCCTTTACTCCGTTGACACTCCGATTACAAAAGTGGGGGAAAACCTAAGAAAATTGCTAAGTCTCGGCTCACTGGCAAGAAGTGCAGCAATTTGGCTCTTGAAAAGGCTCTCTGTTCTGTGTTTTGAAGAGGGATGAGATCCCTTTTTATAGTCGTTCTTGAGCTGGAATGATGTTATACGCCCACATGAGGAAATAAACTGGTTTTCATGTGGGCTCATGATCCTGCTTGGGCGCATAGGGTGTAGGCTCATGTAGGCTAGGTGATCGTGGGTTGATCGTGGTGCTGACGTGGCCGCATGTTTCGGTGTACGACTGCTCGTGGAGACTGACGTGGCCGTATGCTTCGGTACACGTTTTGATCATGGGTTTGACCGAGTCAGGAGCTGTTCTGGTGTAGACGCATAGCCTGAAACAGGGCTATGCGTCCCCTTCTGGAGTAGCCTAGAATGGGCCCATGGGCATATAACCTCACTATAAGCTTTGGGCGTATATGACCTCACTGGAAGCTTGGGCATATATGTCTTCACTTGAAGCTTGGGCGCATATGTCTTCATTGGTGGCTTGGGCGCATAAGGCTTCTTTGGTGACTTGGACGCATATGTCCAGTTTGCTGAAATTTTCATGCTTCTACACAAGGTTACGCCTTTACAAATACATATGGTTTTTGCCGATCACAAGGAGGCTACAGAGGATGTATATGTCCACGAATACTGCATAACATATGACATGGCAAGCAAAGAATGAAAGATGGATGAAGAAGAATTATCTCATCCATCCGATGGAATGACATGGAAGCATTTTGATCGATGTCATCCTAGATTTGCTGCGGAGCCTAGGGATGATCGGTTGGCTTTATGTTTTGATGGATTCATTCATTTTAGACTGTCAACGGGGTCTTTGTACTCTTGTTGGCCGGTGATTATGACCCCTGACAATCTACCATCGTGGATGTGCATGAAGACTCTTTATATGTTCTTGACACTTATCATACCCGGTCCAAAAAATTCCAAAGAAGAATATCGATATGTACTTACAGCCGTTGGTGGACGAGTTGAAACAATTATTGCAGTTCGACGTTCAGACTTATGATATATCGATGGAGCAGAACTTTCAGATGAGAGCGATGCTGATATGGACCATCAATGATTTTCCAACATACGGGATGCTATCAGGGTGGAGTACTCATGGTATTTTGTCTTGTCTGATATGTATGGAAAAGAATACGCATTTCAGCTTCAGAATGGAGGAAATGTTTTTTTATTGTTACTGTCAGTTCCTTCCTGTGTCGCAACCATGGAGAAGGAACAGAGACAGCTTTAGAGCTGGTAAATAGGAACTATCTCCTCCCCTGTTGAGATTGACAGGAGACGTCGTTTAGGAAGAGGTAGAAAATTTGCTGACTGTAATGGAAGAATCAAGATTAGGCCATCACTTAAAAGTATTCCGACATAGCCATAATTGGACAAAATAGAGTATCTTTTGGGACTTACCTTATTGGAAGGACATTCTCATAACACACAATCTTGATGTCATGCTTATTGAGATGTATTCGATAACATCTTCAATACAGTGATGGATATCAAAGGAAAAAAGAAAGACAATCCCAAAGCAAGAAAGGACATGGAAATTATTTTTAGGCGTCCAGAGTTGCATCTAACACGATGATCCAATGGTAACTAGGACAAGCCCTCAGCACTATTTACATTGAGTAGGGATAATAAATTGATAATATGCAACCCGATTACAAAGTTGAGATTCCCTGACGGTTACGTTTTGAATATGGCAAGATGTGTTGATCTTAACGAACGCAAGCTGATAGGGATGAAGAGTCATGATTGCCACATGTTCATGGAGCATTTACTTCATATCTCTATGAGAGAGATTCTGCGTTCTCAAGTATGGGGTCCGCTGGCCGAGTTATCTATATTCTTTAGAGATTTTTATTCAAGCAAGTTAACGGTAGAACACATGTTTAAACTACAAGTCCGTCGCCAGCAAAAGGTTAAGGGATATGGTCAACGACCAGAAAGCGTTGGCTACATTAATTGGGGCTCTTCGCAAGGAGTGGTTAAAGGAGTAATTTTGGGAGGAGATGAAGAAGAAAATGGATACTCTAACCTATAAGGCCAAGTGCGAGAAGGCAAAGGCTGCCCGTGGTAAGGGTGGTCACCACACAGGTGGATCCATCCAAATTTCAGAGCATTACCGATGGTTGGTGAGTATTCTTATTTGTTATTTCTTCCATTGTTTAATTTTAATGCTTAGTTATTAATTGATGTTTAATTGTTACAGTGCGAAGAAATCGCGAGGGTAGACAGTGACCCGAACAACATCGACTTGCCTAAAGTTTTTTAGCTTACCCATAAGCGAAAGAAGGATGGAAAGCTCGTAGATGATCGGGCGACCAAAGCTTATGTATGTTTTTTGAGTCCTATCTAATTATATTTCTTCATTGTACTTAACTATATTCATTTTACCTAAATATTTAGTCCTAACTCTAAATATCCTAACCATAGCCCTAATTAGCAAAATAAATCAAATACAAATATATGAGACATATGAGACCCTAAGCATAATAATACTTAATAGTAACTAAAATATGAATATTAACTCTATATCTATTTACCTATATAAATATAGGAGACGCATAAGACTTTAGAGAGTCGAGTTGGTGAGGGAGGGAGTACTGTTGGGTGGTTGCCGAGGGGGGAGCTGGGACAACTCAGCCACTGACACCGGCTACGAGGAACAACTTGTGGATACAAGCTGTCAGTAGAGGAAAAGGCGGCAGCATGTATGGTACCGGATCGTTGGCATCCCAGCCATCATTTTACTCCATAGCTCCTATTCTATCTCCACCACCACCACTACCTCTACCTGTGAAGAATTTCTGTATTTTTGGAAAAAAAATTATGATGTAGATCTTTGTTTCGAACTTCCAAAACTTCAAACTGATCGCAAAATAGTGTTTAGAACATCCCGAAATCTCGAAAATCATGCGATGTGTTGAGTTTTGGACAACCGACAATCAAATAAATTTTTAAAAATTCACAAACAAAATTGTAGGAGCGTAAAAAGTGCTTCAAAGAAAGAGTCATCTCATTCATAAGTGATCTGCTTTACGCCTAGAGGAATGGGTAATCTCTTTACGCCCAAGATTAGGCTAATCGTTTATGCCTAAGCAAGCTGATCATTTTACGCTCGGGGCTACACCCATGGTTTTACGCCAAGGACAGAGCAGTCTACTTTACGCTGGACAAAGCTGTCAAATCTAGCATTTAATGCAAACTCTGACATGAAGATATTAATGATGGCATTTACCACAGAATTCAATAGGATTTGTCTTATACAAAAAACCATTGTTGTCGTTTATGGAGATCGAGCTACTTTACGCTCATTGAACGGTTTCTTTTACGCACGGAGTTTTACATGAGTTCTTACGCTCATAAAACAATGTGTGCGTAAAGTCTATTTGAGCCATTTTACGCTCAAGGTTATTCAATAACCACTTTACGCAGGGTACCTATGACAGAGCTATTTTTACGCTCATCTCACTGTTTTACGCTCAGAGGATGTTGGAGCTGTTTTTACGCCCTATTCTTTCTGGCCAGTATGGAACGTGGTTTGCTTACATGGCCTTCATGCCATATATTTCGAAGAACGTGTGTACATGCATCCTATTCTCGCTGAAATGATGGGACGCGTGTCAACGTATACAAAGGATGACTCTGATCATGGGTGGCAGTTGTTAGCGTAAAGACAGATTTTGGTGTCTTTTTACGCACAGAAGCCCAGTCTATAAATAGACTCATTTTTCTCAAAGAGACAGAGAGAGAACATGAGAGAATACAGAGATCAGGACTTCGAGATTTCGATTCTCCAGAGCATTCTTCTTCAACTTTTCTTCCAGAACAGAGTGAAGCAAAGCACGAAAGCATTCGGCCTCGCCATCAGTGCCCAAGTGCGTCGATACCTTTCTGGTGACTTAGTTCTTCCAAGTTATTCTACTTCAGCAGTGATCTTCTTCATCATCATATGGTCCAAGGAACAAAGTGATCATTTACGAATCAGACTTCCATAGCAATACTTTCCCAGAATCAAATTTGTACTTCTTATACTTTTTCTCGTTTTATTTTCAAAATCCAACACTTTTGTTTGGCAATTTTGTTAAGTGAAACAAAATGGCGACTCTGCTGGGGACGAATTTCTCCTCCGACGAGGAAGTGATTGCTCAATATGATGATGTTTCAGTCGGTTCGACTAAGAAGACTCTGGTTGTACACTTCGACCAGACTGCCTATGAAGAAATGCTCCAAACTGGGGGTGGTTCTCACCACTCCAATGTTCAAAAGTCTCGCAAAGCACGAAAAGTTTGGATTCCCAAATCCAAAGTAGTTTCTGATCTCTCTGTGACTTCTGGTGAAAAGGGAATTCTTTCCACTCTTGTCGTAGGGGCTCCCGTTCGTAACGAGGCAGTCCTTACTTCAGAGTTGTACTCAAAGTGTGATGATTTATCTTCCGTTTGTAACGGAGAAGATAATCAGGTTTCACGTCCACTGCGTAAGAATCAAGTTTTACGCTCAGTGGGTAAGAACCAAATTTTACGCTCAAGGCATAAGAATGAGTCTCCCATTTGTAATGTGGCAGATTCTAATGTTTCTGAGTGTAAGAACCCATCTCCTGTCGGTGACGTGGTAGATTCACACAAATTATGCTCCTTGCGTAAAATAAAATCTCCCATCTGTGATGTGGTAGATAATCAATTTTTACGTTTTACGCGTAAAGGTAAGTCTCCTGTCTGTGACAGTGTAGATAAAATTCACAACGATGTTTGCACATCTAATGTGAATATACCTAAACGCATACAGCGTAAAAGTGATATTGGTAAAACTTCTGTCCTACACCAACAACCTTCTTATACTGCTTTATGCAGAGTACCAAACTTGCAAATCACACGCCATGAAAATGGGGTCCTTCGTGCTAAATCTCGAGATTTACGCACACAACTCCAAATGCGTAAAAATGTACAGTTTGGTTCTGCGAATGAAGCCAGTAATCTTCTTTATACACAGGGGACTAAACGTTTTTCTATCCCAAATGTAATAAAGAAGAATATTCCCTCTACTTCTTTTGACTTACGTGAATTGCTAATGCAAAAGCGTAAGAATTCACAATCTCCGGCGATGCTCCCCCAAGAAAGACATCAATGTGGATATCATCAAGTTGTGATCAATTGTTGTTGTTCAGCTTCAAAACGGTCAGTTTTTGATCGACTGAATTTTTCACTTCAACATCAAGCTGAAGACCAAAAAGATGAGTTGTCATATGCATCAGTCAACATGGCATCTCATACTAACAGAGGAAGACGTCCGAGACGAAATACGTCCCAAACCCCAGGTCAGCAACAGTTCAACAGACTTCTTGATTCCTTTGAAGGAGTATATCAGAATACTCGATCAAGAAGACAAGGACAATTACAGAATTCTGATTCAGAAGCTGGGGTACTCAATCTGTTGAGTCTGATACCGATAGTGTGGATTTATACTTTTATACTAATCCCTCTATATCTTCAAGAGAGGTTGAATCCTACGCTGTTGGAGATGAACCAGAGACGTCATCTGCTAATACGAAACAACGTCTCACTGCCGTGGAGCAATCATTGAAAGACATGCTCAACATGGTGCAAAGCATGCATCAAATAATTTTGAATCAGCAAACTGCTCAACCCTCAGTAATAACTCCGGTACCAGCAGCAGCACAAACTCAAGATAGTCAAGGGGCTGAAATACCTTCGAATATTCAAGAACCTGCTGTTAATCAAAATTCTGCATCTCCAGATCCCATCATTTCAGAAGATGTACCACCTCCAGTGGGGGTTACGGTACATCCAACGACTATTCAATCAAATGTGCTTCCTCAAACCAGTGAAGCTAGTCAAGCAGTACATGAACTCAAAGCACAGTTTGAGGTTTTGAAGCACAAAGATCAGCTCTATAGGTTAGGGATTAAGCAACCCTATCCTCCTCATTGGAATGATGTACCCTTTCTACCGAAGTTCAAGCCACAATCCATGGTTTTATTCGATAGAAAAGCATCTCCCAGTCAATATATCAATTACTTTGATATTATGACTGTACACTTGCAGAAAAATGATGCTCTTCTCACTCGAGTGTTCATTGGGTGTTTGACGGGTTCGGCTTATGACTGGTATCGTAGCTTACCCGATAACTCTATTTCGTCTTTTGACGAATTCAAGGCAATATTTCTCTCCCGCTTCTATGAAGGAGGTATGGACATAAACATGTCCTCCTTAATAGAAATAAAACAAAAAGAGAAAGAAGATACTCGGACGTTCATTGAACGTTTTCGACAGGCTACTCTAAAGATGCCTCTTGGTATGCCAGATTCAACGTTGATCGATACATGCAAGATGAATCTGCGACCATCCATTGCTGTCTTTACAGGTTCCCAATTCTCAGATTGGGCTTCATTTATCATAGCAGCAGTTTCTGCCGAAACCAATGGTAGGTTGGCTCGGGAACATGGGATGATTTTCGCTTCAGAAGATAAAGGAAAGAAGAGTAATCCTGGTAATAATCCTGGCAATCGTAATATGAAAGGAAAAGATACTCTTATGGTCAATCTTTCCAAGAACAAAACGACGTCAAGTAATCAGGAATCCTCCAGGTCAAAGGAAAAATACTCTTTTGACGAAAGTGATATCCCAGGGATATTTCAGTGTCTGGTAAAAAGTGGCAAACTTCATATTCCAGAGCCAAAAAGGCCTAATGAGGTGAATCTGACTGACAATCCTAAATATTGTATCTATCATAGATACATTAATCATCCTACCAGTGCTTGCTACGTCTTGATAAAGAAAATCCAAGAACTGATAAATGGTGGTGCTATCGCTTTAACCAATGATGACCATACGGTTACGACCAACATGGTTTCTCTTCAGTTCGGGGATTTTCCTCCACAGCAAGTCCCAGATGGAATTATTCCAATTCCGAAGGCGACCATGAAGATCGTGAATGGTGAAATTATGTGGGTACATCCTGACTTAGTGCCTGAATTGGAAAATGAAAGAAAAACTTCAAAATCCAAGAAGGGCAAGAAAGTCAAAACCTGCAACATAATTTCTCATGTTATTCCAGATTCTGATGACTTGGATCATCTATGGGATGACCTTCCTTTAGAAGATAGACTGAAAGGACTGAACATCTGTCCTCCAAGTCTAGCTCCCCCTACCAAGCTCAAGCTTACCCATCAGCAGTGGCTAGCCATGAATAGTGTCCCTTTATATCGGGCACAACAAGTCTTTGTTGCTTATGAAAAAGCTCCGACAGGGATTTTTCCTAATCCTCCTCCTCCTGTAACTACAGAGACATCTATTCTTCATTCTACTTAGGTTACAAAAGGTCTTGCTTCTTCCTCTTCCTCTGTTGAAACACCTGTCAAAAGTCCGCTGCCCACTCACTTGTATAGTCAGCAATCTGTTCATCTCATGAAGAAGATGGGTTACGACTTTCAAAAGGCAGAAGGTTTGAATTATGATAAAGGAATACGGCTTCCTTTACAAATTCAAAACCAGAATTCCACTGCTGGATTGGGTTCTGAAATGCCTCACAACAAACCCCACAAGAAGAAGGCTAAGGGAAGAAAAATTAAATCCTGTAATATGGTATTTCCTTCTCCTGAGTCTGAAGAAGAAACTTTTGCTGGTACAAGATCTGGAAAAGAGTACCACAAAGACTATGAGGGATCCTCCAAAGCAGCAGAAGATGTAGTGGAGACTCTACCAGTTCAACCTTCTCATGTTCCTGTTAAACCGTCTGTGGTTGAAAAGGGGAAATAGAAGACAGTACGCTTTGATATCCCATTGAAGCCTGCTTTCAATCAGGGGGTGGTGATGAAGCCTTACAAATTTGACATTCTTGCCCAGTTAGCCAATACTCCGGCTAGACTTTCTATATTTGAACTGCTTCACCTTTCTAGAGAAAGCAGGGAGACTTTGAGCGAAGCTTTACTTCAAGCAGATTCATGCTTGGCACAACTCAAGACTCCTGATAATATACCAGTGTCATGTCCGTAATGTCATAGTGTGATGGAAGCAATTCCCAACATCACCTTTACACAAGAGGATATGCTATTGAAACACAACAAGCATGATAGGCCTCTGTGTTACACTGGATATATTGGATCCACTGAAATTGATAGGATCTACATCGATCCTGGGTCTTCAATTAGTATAATTCTTCAGAGTATGCTAAGACCCCTGAGGATTCCTACTAGTGAGCTGACTTACACTAGAACTACGATAGTCAGTTTTAACTCTGGCAAGAGCAAACCACTGGGGAAGATTCGTCTGCAGATTCAGATTGGTGATCTTCGAACTATGGTAACTTTCTATGTTATCAACTCAGACGTATCCTACAATATTCTTCTTGGAAGACCGTGGATTCATGAGCACAATATTGTGCCTTCAACTCTTCACCAATGTTTCAAATATGTGGACTCCCAAGGAGTTGTGAAAACTGAGTTTGCTGATATTAATCCGTTCAAGGGTGTTGAAGCCTACTTCTCTGATTCAAGGCTTTATAAACAAGAACATATAAAAGATATATCAGACATGGCTGAAGATCAATCACCCTCTGAGGATCACTCTATTAATGAAGATCCGCCAGAGGAGCAACCTTTGAAGATCATAGTCAAGGGACGAATCCAATCCCAACCTGTCAATGATCAACCTTTAATGATCAAGGTTAAAGGAAGAACTCAAACTTCATCTGAGGAATCAATAAATATTCCTGCTAAGAGCCAAGTTCAACCTTTGATGATTAAGGTCAAAGGACGTGCTTCTTGCACGAATGATCCAGAACTACCGTTGATTGTCAATCTTGGCAAAACTACGCAGAAGACGGATGATGGTCCACTGTTGATTAATCCGAAGCGTAGCAATCAGACTGTAAATGATGTAAATACTGATCATTCTGTACTTTTTGATATCAATAAAGATTTCCTGTTCGAGTATATGGCTGTCAAGTTTATTGAAAGAATGACTTAATCTTCTGATAATCAAAGTCATCAATATAAAGACAACATAGAACCGGAAGAAACTCTGTACATTGATCATAAGGAAAATTCTTTCCCTCCTTATACAGACGTTGGACCATATGCTCAAAGGTTCCTAACATCTTCTCCTTATCTTCTACCTGTGGCTGCTTTATCACAAGCCTGTGTAACTTTTAGACGTCATAAAGAATCTTATTTCGTGGTTCCGTCTGATAAGAAAAACAAGCGCCAAATTGTGTTTAGCCTGGCTAGAAATATCCCTGTTGCTCAGACAGATGAGCTAAAGGATAAAGACAAAGGAAGAATCCGAATTGACAAATACAGCCAACAATCTATCAAGATCATTCAGAACATGGGGTATGATTTGAAGACTATGCAAGGTCTCAATCAGGGCAAGGGCAGACGATTACCATTAGGTGGTGATCCGTTTTACCAAAAAACTCATCATGGATTGGGATATGACCCGTCCCACATGTTTTATGATGATATACAAGAAGAATTCTCTTCCAACTCTTCACAATCATCAGATTCAGAGGAACTTCAATATGGTTCAAACTGATGGTGAATCCGAACCATTTGAAAATTTTCCTCGAGCTACCATCGGTTTATTTATTTTCTCTCATATATATTTTCAACAACATCCGTCTTCTTAATCTCCAGCTACCAAAGTTTGGTTAAGCTGACTTCTTATTTCCAGGGAAAGGGGTTTTTATACCTTCTATTTTTTGATTAGAAAGTGGGATTCACTATTTCTCATGTTTTCATGATCTCTGAATAAATATTAAATCTACTTTCTTTTCCTATCTATCATTTCTATTTTTGACCTCTGCATAGATATTAGTCTAATTTTCTTTTGAGTTCATATATGCTATTATGTCCATATTACCTCTGATAGTATCATATACTCTAAAACAGAAAAATAGGATTTCATTTATCTATCATGTCCTTATTACAACCAGATAGATACAAATCATTGATCATAGAAGAATCATCATTTCATTCCCATATCATCAAAAAGTCTATTACATTTCTTAGGCTTTCTTACAAGTTATAATGGAAATCTTTTACATTCTTGGATTTTCATTATATACACCAACAAATAACCTAATAGAGATCTATTTCCTCTTTGATCTTCTTTGGCTGGTTCGTTGTTGGTGGTAATTCCTGACTGTCTGAGCCCCAGTGGTAACCGGAACAGCAGGAATCAAACTCTGGTCTTATCTCTCAGACGAGAGGAGAATCCCAGAGTATGGCAGCCCGAAGGCGCGTTGCTGCCAATACAATTGGTGGATTAGGGGCGGCACCTCAAAGGAGATAGGAACGTATCCAGCATTGGGATACGATTCCTAGTTCTGCCGTGAAAGGAACTCTACTACCCGATTCCTCGGGGTAGAGTTGACTCCACCATCCAACTCTCCGTGTATAAAGGCTCTTCCTACCAACAGAGAAAGAACCTTCGATCTCACGAAGAGTTCTGAGTTGTCTGATTTGTGCATCAAAAGCGCATGAGCTCCCTGATGTTGATGTCAGAAGAACGCTCCTCACAGCGTCAAAATCGCCAATGCCGGTTCTGGAAAAGCTGCTCAGCCAAACTTCTGCAGAAAACAACAAAGAAGAAGTGTTTTAAATCAGAAGTATTATCAGATGCGTATTAAACGCTAACTAAAAATAGATCAGCAAGGCTTTTACGCCGGTGATCCAACAAGGCTTTTACGCCAGCAATCAGCAAGGCTTTTACGCCGATGATTCAACAAGGCTTTTACGCCGATGATTCAACAAGGCTTTTACGCCAGCAATCAGCAAGGCTTTTACGCCGGTGATTCAACAAGGCTTTTACGCTGATGATTCAACAAGGCTTTCACGCCAGTATTTCAGCGAGTTTTTACGCTCGTCAAGAATTTACATTCATAAAGTAGATGTGTTCAACGAAAAATTCGAAAGACAGATACTTGCTTACGATCGGATTTATCATTTGAGTCGAATGGTTTGGCTCTAATGGTGGTTGAATCTGCGTCTAAAGACTGGGCGTACAAAAGAACACTGTGGAAAAGCTCCGCCATTGTCACTTGCTGGAGAACGACATTACAGAAAGTTGTATTCAGAGGAATGAGTACGAGAATATGTGAAACATTTTCGGCTATTTATAAAGGCTGAAGAACTGTTGGGAAGAGTCTATTTCGGGGGAAAATCCTATTTAAAGGCTCTCGTAACCACAAGTCAGACGCCACGTGTCGGTTTGTTTCTCGGGAATGAACAACCATAGAAACAGTCAAAATAAAATGTTGAACAGTTCTATCTACTAACAGATGAGATTAACATCAGGATCTTATTTATAAAGAGGGTAGTGGACCCCTACATATAAAGAGAGTCATAATACATGGATCATTTTCCCTCTCCTTCGTTTGGTTGACGAAGGGAGGCACCCAATTCGTGCATGTTGTGAATCCCAGAGCGATGCATCAGATTTAAAAATGCTTCTGTATCTCCAGAGCCTTCATATGCAGTTGAGGGGCCACCATCAATGCGACTAAAGACCGCAGGAGTTACTCCAAAACACTCTAAAAGGTTGCACGCTCGCTCGAAATCAAGCCTCGAGCCAGAAGCCTCTTCATTTCTAATCTCCTTCTTGGGCGCCATGTCACTATGGAGATGAATGACAAGAGTAAAAAATTTCTCCTTATTTATACGGTTAAATCAGCTCTTCATATTCCTCATTGGAAACGGTTCATTATAAATGCAAAACTCGGGGAAGCAAAAAGGCCTTTAAGAGTTTCGAAAAAGGAAATTCATTGTGACAATTAAGTGTTGACTGACACTGTTGAAGATTACGCCGACTGTTGGACATTACCGCTTTTACGGAGATGGCTGTTGCGTATCCCAAATTTTACGCTAGCAGGTCAAATCTCAACTTTTACGCTTCTGTTCAAAGTATTTCAAATTTTGGAGATATTTGAAAACTTTGAAGGGGGTCTTGTAGGAGCGTAAAAAGTGCTTCAAAGAAAGAGTCATCTCATTCGTAAGTGATCTGCTTTACGCCTAGAGGAATGGGTAATCTCTTTACGCCCAAGATTAGGCTAATCATTTTATGCCTAAGAAAGCTGATCATTTTACGCTCGGGGCTACACCCATAGTTTTACGCCAAGGACAGAGCAGTCTACTTCACGCTGGACAAAGCTGTCAAATCTAGCATTTAATGCAAACTCTGACATGAAGATATTAATGATGGCATTTACCACAGAATTCAATGGGATTTGTCTTATACAAAAAACTATTGTTGTCGTTTATGGAGATCGAGCTACTTTACGCTCATTGAACGGTTTCTTTTACGCACGGAGTTTTACATGATTTCTTACGCTCATAAAACAATGTGTGCGTAAAGTCTATTTGAGCCATTTTACGATCAAGGTTATTCAATAACCACTTTACGCAGGGAACCTATGACAGAGCTATTTTTACGCTCATCTCACTGTTTTACGCTCAGAGGATGTTGGAGCTGTTTTTATGCCCTATTCTTTCTGGCCAGTATGGAACGTGGTTTGCTTACATGGCCTTCATGCCATATATTTCGAAGAACGTGTGTACATGCATCCTATTCTCGCTGAAATGATGGGACGCATGTCAACGTATACAAAGGATGACTCTGATCATGGGTGGCAGTTGTTAGCGTAAAGACAGATTTTGGTGTCTTTTTACGCACAGAAGCCCCAGTCTATAAATAGACTCATTTTTCTGAAAGAGATAGAGAGAGAACAGGAGAGAATACAGAGATCAGGACTTCGAGATTTCGATTCTCCAGAGCATTCTTCTTCAACTTTTCTTCCAGAACAGAGTGAAGCAAAGCAGGAAAGCATTCGGCCTCGCCATCAGTGCCCAAGTGCGTCGATACCTTTCTGGTGACTTAGTTCTTCCAAGTTGTTCTACTTCAAGCAGTGATCTTCTTCATCATCATATGGTCCAAGGAACAAAGTGATCATTTACGAATCAGACTTCCATAGCAATACTTTCCCAGAATCAAATTTGTACTTCTTGTACTTTTTCTCGTTTTATTTTCAAAATCCAACACTTTTGTTTGGCAATTTTGTTAAGTGAAACAAAAATATATGAAAAAATTATATATACTAAATATTGTCCTCGATACGATTCCAAAAAATGATGCACGAAAAGGAAGTCGGGATTGATCGCAGTCGCCTCGGGAAGTTGAAGGATCTCCAAGATCAACCCACAAAAAAGGGGTTGGAGATAATTAGGGTTTATGTATATACAAGTATATATGCAGGGGAGAGATAGAGAGGCAGTTACTGTTGGGCGCCGGCAGGTGGGCTCGCCCGGGTGGATGACTGGATAAATGCTTATTTTAATTACAAAAATTTATTTTAACTCTAAATAAATCCAAATAAATCCAAATAAGTCTAAAAAATCCTAAAAATTTCCAGAAAATATTTCTAACTGTCTAGAACATAAATAAAAAGTTTTATCTCAAATAACATCGTGTGACACCACAGTAAATCATAAAATTCTATGAAAAAATAAATCATGTCGGTTTTAATTATCTAAAAATCCTCAAAAATTCTAGAAAAATCCTAAAATACTCTAAAAATATATATAGTCATCTAGAGCCCAAATAAAAATAATTGGTCTCAAAATACCCCCAATTGACTTTACAATAAATCTTGTAAGTCTTTCAAAATAATTAACCCTTAAATATTAAATACCTAAAAATATCCAAAAATTCTCAAAAAATATAAAATAAATAAATAATATATTTAGGACTACCTGAAGACCATAGTGACCCTAAGTCACCCTATAGTAGCATACTGTACCTATAGACTTATGTACGACCTTGTGATTCCGACATAAACCCGAAATAAAAATAAAAAAATTATAGGAAGTATTTGCTACATTCGCTGCCCGGAGGTGACTCTAAATTTGCTTTACCTTCTCAATTGTACTGGTCACTAACTCTGGTACCAAAATTTTTCCCTTTCCAATATCACTCCAACATATGGGAGTGCGACACTGTCTCCCATAAAGTGCCTTGAAGGGTGCTATCTCGATGCTGGCCTGGTAACTACTATACAAAATTATACCAAGTGTAGGTGACCCTCTTAAGTCAAGCTTACATGCTCTAAGCATATCCTCCAAAGTCTGAATAGTCTGCTCAGATTGTCCAACTGTCTGAGGGTGGTATGAAATACTGAACTTCAGTCGATTGTCGAGACTCTCTTGCATACTTCTCCAGAAATCCGATGTGAATCTCGAATCCTAATTCGACACAATACTGAATTGCACTCTATACAATCGTACAATCTACATCATGTACATATTAGCCAAAATCTTCGTGGATTACCAAACTTTGAAAGTTAAAAAATGTGTCGACTTTGTTAGCCGGTCCACAATCGCGCAAACAGCATCCTTCCTGCTAGGTCTTCTCGGCAATCCAGTAACGAAGTCCATTGTGATATGTTTGAGCTTCCTCTCATGAACAGGAAGTGGCTGAAGCACTTCCACCGATCTCTAATATTCGGCTTTGACCTGCTGATAGATCAAATATCTCACCACGAATCTAGGAATCTCCCAATTCATCCCATGCCACTAGTAGTGTTGCCTCAAATCTCGGTATATCTTCGTGCCTCCGGGATAAATAGAATATTTTGTCCTCAACTCCTAATGTAACTCTCACTCGAAACATATAAGCGATCTCCACAACCCTAATATCCCGTCTCCATGAATCCATAGTCCAGTCTGTATGCCTGCCTCTATCCTCTTTCAGAGCCTCTAGAATCTAGCATCTGTAGGCATAACTGCCTTGATCCTCTCTGCCAATGAATCCTGAACCTCAAGGTTGGCTAACTGTCCATCCATGCCTGGAAATATAATCTCTATCTCGAGCTTCTAAAGATCCTCCAATAAGCGACGTTGAGTCGTCGAAAACTATGCTATAGGCTTTCTACTAAAGGCATCTGCTAAAATGTTCGCCTTACCATGGTGATAGGTGCCGTCGTTAGATCCTTTTTCAGGTCATCAAATGCCAACTGATACTCCTGAGTCCAAATAAACTCCTGGTCCTTACACGTCGATCGCATCATAGGCTTTATAATTTTAGAGAAAATTTCCACCAACCTCCGATAGTATTCGACAAGTTCGAGGAAACTCATAACCTTCAATAATGATGTCGACGTAGGCCATGTGTCAAATGTGGCAATATTTTTTGCATGAATTGATAATCTATCTTCAGTAATGATGTGTCCAAGAAAAGACACCACGTCCAATAAGAACTCACACATATTGAGCTTGGCATACAACCTCTTATGTCGCAGTGTCTCAAGCATGATCTTAAGATGCTCCTCATGGCTATTAGAATATACAAAGATATCATCTATGAAATTCACTACAAACTTGTCCAAGTACTAATAGAATACCTTATTCATCAGGTTCATGAATACTGTAGGCACATTGGTTAAACCAAAAAACATTACTAGAAGCTGGTAGTGCCAGTATCTCGTTTGGAAAGCTGTCTTCAGAATATCCTCCTTCTGAACCTTTATTTGATGGTAGTCGAAACTGTGATTAGTCTTCAAAAACACCCGTACTCCACTCAACTGGTCAAACAAACCATTGATACGCGGTAGTGGATACTTGTTCTTCACGGTCACTGTATTCAACTTTCGGTAGTTGAAGTACAAGATTACCATTCCACCCTTCTTCGGCACAAACAAAATTGGTGCTCCTCATGGTGAAGCACTAGATCAAATAAAGCCTTTGTCTAACACCTCATCATCTACCTAGTTCTTCAGCTCCACCAACTCCTTTGGTGCTAGTCAGTACATATGGAAAGAGAACGGTTTAGGTTTCAGAATCAGATATATTATGAATTCTATTACTCTATCAAGTGCTAGCCTTCACAGCTCCGAAGAAAAATATATCATGGAATTTATCTATAGTCGGAGGGTATAATAAGCCATCCATTGCCAAATGTGTTCCATCGACTAGCTGATCGCCTCCTCCTAGGGATCCTATGCATAACTCAAACTCTGGTTGTCTTGGGGGTCTAAAGTTCATACACCCTCGTGTGCTGTCTAGCATAGCATGATATTGGCTCAACCAGTCCATCCCAAGGACGACATCGAAGTTCGGCATACAAAATACCAAAAACTGTGCTCTTATTTCTCTACCATATACTACTACAGAACATCTTATACATGTGTCACTGGCAGACACTATACCGCCGCTAATGAGTACTCTCGTATGCTTAGTCAAGGACTGGGTCGCTACTTTATGCATGGCCATAAAACTAATAGACAAAAATGAATGTGTAGTGCCTGAATCAAATAATACATGAGCAGGAAATGAAGCTACTAAGATGGTACCTCAACAGTCATAGCATATGCCTACTTGTGCCTTAGTGCTTCCGTCTGAGGCCTAACTCTACCAAATTGTGCTACCTACAAAATCAAGGATAGGCCTCGCTGATACTGGCTATAAACTGGTAGACCCAGTGCTCCTAGTGCCACTAGCTACTGTACATATTACGGTGCTAGAAAAACTGCTCCCTGATACGGTGCTGGTTGGACCGCAAACCAAATATTTCCCTAAGCGGTTGCGACAGTCCTGCTGGATGTGTCCTAGCTTGTCGCAGAAATAACAAGTAGGCCTCTCCCTAGAATAAGGTACTGACCTCTGTTGTTGCTGAATTACTGGACGCCCCATCGGTCCATTTGGTGCTGCTCTCTGTGTTGGTACTGATGTGCTAATACGCCTCTCGGGGGGCCCTCTATAGTAAAAAGGCCTACTAAATCTTTGTAGCGCTTAAAACCTCTACCCTAGTAGTATGGGCCACAATGCCTGTAAATTGTCGGAGACATAGTTGAGGCCTTGGTGGAACATTCGAGCCTTGTTCGACTCATCCTCAACCAGTGAAAGGTCAAGTCTACTCAACCAGCTAAATTTTGCATCATACTCACTGACCGTCATATTGCCCTTACGGAGATGAGTAAACTTCTCCTGAAGCTTAAATCGGAACGATAATGGAAAGAACTACTCCAGAAATAGTTTATAAAACTCCCTCCAAGATGGTGGTGTCTCAAAATGCTGCTCCTCCGCCTTCCGCCAGTAGTGGGCAAAGTCCTTAAGCTGCAAACGGACATCAGTCATGTTGACACAAAATTGCAGTCGACCAAAAATTAATAAAATTGATAATATGATACTTGTCATAATTCAATATGACACATCAAGACAGAACTCAGTACAAGACGGACTACGGCTCGTACCTGCAGCGTACTTTGTTTCGAGTCTGTATTTTATATTTTTTTTGAGTCTAGATAAATGTAAACTGAGTTGCACTAAGCAATTTGGGCCTTTACCTATGCCTATACCTTAACCCAAAAGCTCCACCAAACAAAATTAGCCCATAAAGCCCAATGGACCAATTCCGTCTTCTGGAGACAGAGTTCGGGCCGAACTCTACCTCCACACAGAGTTTGGGCCGAATTCTGTCCCGAAAATTACAGGACCCTAAATTTTAGGGTTCGCTGTATGCTAGTTGTCCAACGGCCAAAAATTTGAATTCTTGACTCAGAATTCTGGCCGAATTCTGCCTATCCAGAACACTATAAATAGGCCTTGAATTCTTTCATTTTTAATCATCCAATCTTTTCTTCTCTTCTCTTCTCTAAAACCTTATACAAGCCTTACCCTTCTCATCTACTAGCCACAAGCTCCCTTAGCCTCAAAGTGCTCAGTGCTCTTCAATTAGGAGTTTGTGCAAGAGTTCAAAAAGTCGTTTAAAAAATTCTAAGCATCGCCACGGCGATCTCTGTAAGAAGTTGACGTGCTCTTCTGAAGAAAAGGCACGGGGTGTAACTACTATTTTATAAATAGTAGATTTAATCCTGAGCTAGAGTTCTCGGGCCTGGATTAGTCTTCCACGAGGGAAACCAGGTTAAAATCAGTTTGGTTTGCGTATGCTTTCTCGCTATTTATTATTTTCGCATTTACTCTGATTATTTACCGTTGGTAAAAGAGTTTAATTTTTAATTGGATATTATTCTCATAAACTCTATTCACCCCCCTTTAGAGTTGCCTATTTGTTCTTCAATTGGTATCAGAGCTTTGTTCTCTCAACAAGGAATAACATCCTAGAGCTGATCCATGACAACCACGCAACCTATGTTTTCCAATCACGGTGAAGGGCAGTCCACTCATAGGCCTCCCCTATTTGATGGAACAAACTACACCTATTGGAAAACAAAGATAAATTTTTATCTCAAGTCGCTAGACTTCGACCTGTGGACCATTGTTACCGATGGTTACAAAAAGCCCGTCGGGATAGTTGTCAATGGTGATCTCATTGAGAAACCCTACGACAAATATTCTGACAAGGAAAAGAAACAGACGAGTCTAGATGCGATAGCTATTAATGCTTTATTTTGTGCAATAGACAGGAATGAGTTTAACAGGGTCTCAACATGCACCACCTCTCAGAAGTATGGAGACTTCTAGAAGTGACGCATGAAGGAACCACCCAAGTCAAGGAGTCGAAAATAAGTTATCTCACACAAGAATATGAGGCATTCAAGATGAAGCCCGATGAGACGATCACAAAAATGTTTACAAGATTCCTCAATATTATCAACCCCTTGTCATCTCTCGGCAAATAATATACAAATCACGAGAAGATCCACAAGTTACTTAGGGGGCTACCAAAGATTTGGAACC
This sequence comes from Iris pallida, assembly GCA_029216955.1. Lineage (NCBI taxonomy): Eukaryota > Viridiplantae > Streptophyta > Magnoliopsida > Asparagales > Iridaceae > Iris > Iris pallida. Next base: position 18,635,627 of record JANAVB010009200.1, read on the forward strand.
CTAAGGTAACAGCTATCATAGAAGGCAATGATCTCACTATAATGTCTATGGAGACTTTGATGGTAAAGTTGATGACTCACGAGCTTGACCTCAAAGACTTCGAAGAGCCTGCTCCAAAGGCAAAGGAGATTGCTCTTAAAGCTCATCGTCGAAGAGCTGATCCTGAAGAGACTGATGACGAAAATTCAGAAGGTGATGATCAAGCTCTCCTTGTTCGCAACTTCGAGAAGTTCCTTCACTTCAATCGAAGAAAGAAGGAACAACAAGAAGATGTTGAAGAAGAGCCAACATGCTACGGCTGCAAGAAGACGGGACACGTCCGAAAAGACTATCTATTCGTGAAGAAAAGTAACCGATATGAGAAGCCCTACAAGAAGTCTTCCTCAAGAAAATATGCCAACACTAACATTTGGCATGAAAGCGAAGCTAGTGACTCCGAGGAAGAAAAGGACTCCCCTCAAGACACCGCCAATGTATGCCTAATGGCAACATCCGATAAGGTAACTAGCGAAACTCTCGATGAGTTGACTTTTGATGAACTTGGCGATACATTCAATGATTTACTAAATGACCACAAGAAAGTCATTAGTAAATATAAACATGCCAAGGAGAAGATCAAAAGTTATGAAGTCGAGATTCAAAAACTCTCTTCTTTACTTGATAATATTAGAGACACTTCACCCACGGAAGTCACTAATGAGGTATCTAAGCTTAAATTAAGACTACACAATGCCGAAGCACATATTGAAAAGCAAACACGTGAGATCAAAACGCTCAATACTGAGCTTGCTGAAGAAAAGAATAGACACAAGATCTCTATTACTAAAATTTATGGTTTGAATTATAAGTATAATGAACTGCACGCTGCCTCTAAGAAATTAGAGACTAGATTGGGAAAATAGGTTGCTCAACCTCAAATCCAATCACATAAGACACACACAAAGCACAATACTACTCAAAATAGTCAAACACGTCATCCACCTGCAGCACGCAAATATGCTTACATGTACACCCACATGTACACCCACTTCCATACAGCACACAAACCACATGCACGTAGAAATTATTCTCATAACTATCATTCTACTGCGACACACAATTATTATGCTACACATAGATATAATCATCACTATGTTGCACATAAACAAAATCACCACAATACTGCATATAGAAATAATCATCATCATGCTGCCATATATAGTCATTATCATGCTGCTCCACACCACGCTTACTATGCTACATATAGACATCATAAACATGCTCCAAATATAAATAGAAATGCTATTTGTACCTATTGTGGATTACGTGGACACATCTCACAACAATGTAGAATTATGAGATTAGTAGATATAAATCTATATGCATGGGTGCCAAAAACTAACTTTTCAGGACCCTCAAGAATATGTATACCAAAGGTCATATCTACTCTTGATGTAGTTGGACCTTCCCTCCTCAACTAAAAGTAAGTGGATTCTCGATAGTGGATGCTCGCAACATATGATGGGAGACGAAAATCTTTTCGCATCACTATCGATAAAGAGAGAAGGGTATGTATCCTTCAGCAACAACCTAAAAGGGTATATCATAGGTAATGGTACTATTGGTCATCCTCCTTCTTCTGTAATAAAGGATGTCTGCCTAGAAATCGAGTTAAAGCATAACCTGGTCAGCATAAGTCACCTTGCTGATCATGGATATGACATTAACTTTGGACAAAATAAATGCTCCATCTATGATAGGTCAACGGGAGACATCACATTTGAAGGGATTAGAGAGGATAATATTTATATTTTCTATCTTTCTAGAGATACCAACAGTGCAGAGAGATGCCTCTATGCCCACAAGGATGAGAGATTGTTGTGGCACCAGCGCCTTGGTCATGCCAATATGGATATAATATCCAGGCTGTCGACTAAGAAGCTAGTGAGAGGCTTGCCCGACATCACATTCAAAAAGGACACGGTATGTGCCGAATCTGAGTTAAATAAGGCAACCAAGTCCTCCTTTCATTCCATAAACACTATAAGTACTACTAGACCCTTGCAATTACTTTACATGGACTTATTTGGTGCTAGTAGAGTAGCCAGTCTTGGTGGAAAACTCTACGCTATCTTATTTGGACTTATTCGGTACTTTATGTCGCGTCTTCCTTCCATGCCTATCCCTATGGAGAGGGACCCTGCTCGCGATGGATACCGTATTGATGACCCTTGGGTCATACGCTATCTGGATCCGGATACGACTTTCGTAGATCCTCGTCGTTTATTCACTGATCCTTCTGACGATGCTAGACCTTCACGAGCTCCGTGATGGATGTGGTCTCCTACTTGCTACTGCTGCTGAGGATCTTATGTTTATTTTTTTCTGCACTATGGATTTCTAGTTTATGTAGTTGATCTTTATTGTATTGGACTTATTTATGTTTTATGACTCATAAGAAACTTGATGCAGTTTTCTTTTGGTGTGCTTGCCAGTTATTTCTATTCTCTCGATAGTTGTGTTAGATAAATGACAAAGGGGGAGAATTATTTGATATTCACATCATATCATATTGTATTCTGTATCTGTGTTATTTTTGGGAAAGCTTATATTTATCAGGATATTTTATCGAAGCAATGTGTACGGGGGAGCTATTGTTATTTCCACGCTGATTGCGGGGGAGCTACTATTTTTTAATGTGTCCAGGTATGAACATTGAATATACAAATATTATTTTGTCAATTATCAATATGGGGGAGATTGTTGACACAAAATCACAATCAACCAAATATTGATAAAATTGATAATATGATACTTGTCATAATTCAATATGACACATCAAGACTGAACTCAGTACAAGACGGACTACGGTCCGTACCTGCAGCATACTTTGTTTTGAGCCTGTATTTTAGATTTTTCTTGAGTCTAGATAAATGTAAACTGAGTTGCACTGAGCAATTTAGGCGTTTACCTATGCCTATAACTTAACCCAAAAGCTCCACCAAACCAAATTAGCCTATTGGACCAATTCTGTCTTTTAGAGAAGAGTTCGGGCCGAACTCTGCCTCCACACAGAGTTCGGGCCGAATTCTGTCCCCTAAATTATAGGACCCTAATTTTTAGTGTTTGACGTATGCTAGTTGTCCAACGACAAAGAACTTGAATTCTTGACACAGAATTCTGGCCGAATTCTGCCTATCCAGAACACTATAAATAGGCCTTGAATTCTCTCATTTTCAATCATCCAATCTTCTCTTCTTTTCTCTCTAAAACCTTATACAAGCCTTACCCTTCTCATCTACTAGCCACAAGCTCCCTAAGCCTCAAAGTGCTCAGTGCTCTTCAGTTAGGAGTTTGTGCAAGAGTTCAAAAAGTCGCTTGAAAAATTCCAAGCATCGCCACTGCGATCTCTGTAAGAAGTTGACGTGCTCTTCTGAAGAAAAGGCATGGGGTGTAACTACTATTTCGCAAATAGTGGATTTAATCCTGAGCTAGAGTTCTCAGGCTTGGACTAGTCCTCCACGAGGGAAACTAGTTAAAATCGGCTGTGTTTGCATATGCTTTCTCGCTCTTTATTATTTCCGTATTTACTCTGATTATTTACTGTTGGTAAAAGAGTTTAATTTTTAATTGGATATTATTGTCATAAACTCTATTCACCCCCCTCTAGAATTGCGTATTTGTTCTTTAAGTCACCCACTTCTTCTTAGGTAGCTCAGCTACTTCCAATATCTGTATCGTATTGAAAAGTCACTCATTCAACTCAAATGGATCCTCGATACCTTTGAATGGAGGAGGTTGCATCCCTTTAAACTTGTCAATGGTGCCTGGCCGCCCTGGCTCAATGCACTTCCTTATGAACTTATTCTGCTATCATTGGGCCTATATCATGCACTAGAAGAACTGGTGCGTGAATACCTGACAATCTTGTGACGGTGCTTACTGACTATGTTATAGATGAGGAGGCAATGGAAATGGCTTTGGAAACGAAATGGTGGTGGTAGAGGCAATGGTTCCTCTCCCTATTTCTGGGCCTGCTAGCCTCCCAAATCTGACTGCTGCTGATAACGTTGCTCCTCATGCGTTACCTTAGGTTGCCGAGATGACTGACCCATAGGAGGTGGGGAGCAGGTGTCAACATAAGTAGATGCTCCAAAATCTGCTCTCTAGGCGCTCCAGTGTCTTGCGAGACATTGCCTGGCTGCGCAACATGACCACTGCAGTGATTTATCTTTCTGGTCAAGAATAAGGATATTTATCTGATAAGAATAGAATCAAACGAGATGCAAACTTAAGGAACAAATTTAGGATACGTATGGAATCAAGAGCAGTAATAAAGCATGTGAATTAGATTCTAATACTAATCCTATTTGTTATTACCACATTTTAGAAATAGGGATATTTTAGACTTATTGTGTTTTATGAATATTTATATCATTTAATTAATTTATTTGTACAAGTGACATATTATGTTAACTATATTGCTATTTTAATTAGATGAACTAGATGATTAGTCATGACCCTAATGGACCTAATTAGTGAGATTATACAATCATCAAACCCATTTAATTAGGTTTAGTTCTGTAACACCCTGTTTTCTGAAATTGGGAATTTTTGAAAATTTATTATTTCTATTATTTATTAGTGGTATTCTAGTCATGGTATGATTTTCTGGTGGTTTTAGTTGAGTTAAACCATTTTCTAAAGTCATGCTAAGTCATGACTTATGACTTTGTGATTTTGGTTAGTATAACTTAGTGTAAACCCTAGTTTTCTCTAACCTAGAAGTTGCCATGACCATGAGAGCTTAGCCATAGGCTTAGAACACCAAATTAGTGATTTTTAGCCTAAAGGGTATTTTGGTAATTTTCTAGGATTTATTTAGAATTATTTGGATATATGTGTTTTTATTATTGTTTAATTGTTGTTAAGTGTCATGTTAGTCCCTAACCTAGTTTAGCACTAATCTAGAGGTTAGCTACTAACCTAGAATGATTAGGGGATAGATATTTACATTGGGTTAAAGTGAGATAAATATCTAGATATTTTACATATGATATTTTGCTTGATTTACTCAAAATATCAAGCCTTTACCATGAAAGTCCTTGCCTTAACCTAGAAGCAAGCCTAGGACCCCCCCCCCCCCCCTGTCTTGGCCGGCCATAGAACACCCCCCTAGCAGCCACCCTTCTATATAATCTCATTTCATTCATTCATGAAGATTTTACATGAATTTTAATCCTAGAAAAATCCTATTTCTTCAAACCTACACAACTTAAGCAATTTTGATCCAAATAACCTCTAGTCTTTTGCTTTGGGACCCTAGTACACTGAGGAGGCTAAGGGAGGATGGAAATCAAGGATTTGGAAGCATTGGACATCATCAAGTTGAAGGATACACACCCCCCTTTTATTTGATTTTCATTGGATTGCACCAATAGGTAAATACTCTCAAACTTAGTTAAAATCCTGGTTTTTCTTCATAATTGCATTCATATAGGACTACCTGAACTGTAGGTCAAATTTGGTGGAAATTAAAAGTGTTTTGGTGTCGTATCGGACACGTATCCTATTTGAAATTTAATGTATTTTGTGTTCTGTCATAGTGTAAATTACTCACTGTTTCCCAAATGTTTTTGAACCAAATTCTAGCCTAGACCTAGCTAAACCTAACCCCTATACACTGAGCACATTTTGAGCTTGTGTCGTGTCCAAAACTGGACACAAAGCTCTCAGTTTTTCCACTGTCTGGACACTGCACAGTACACAAAATATGTCCTGCTACCTAGACACGTTTTCTCGACACATACACCACTTGGACACTTGCCATTTGGCATGCACGTAGGGGCATTGACTGACAAGTCGTACCCAAAATTTGGGGTGTGCTCGTGTCGTATCGAGGACACGAGGACACGTGCACTGGTCGTGCACTGACAGTGCACGCACGCACAGAGTCCACTTCGCACGTCTCGTATCGTGCGGACACGACACTTCGACACCTCGTGTTTGCACGAGTGTGTAGCCCATCATGTGGGCTACACGTGGATATGACCACGAGGCCCCACGTGGCTCGTGTCGTGTCCACGAGACACGAGAACCCATGCACGACGCGGTACAGAACACTGAGTATCAGTCGATTTTCTTCGACTGATACAGAGTTCGTGCCGTGTCCTGAGGACACGTGGACACGAGACAGGCTACCTAAACCCTAGACCAACCCTAGACGAACCTACCCACACGTGCACGAGACTTCTAGACACGTGTGTCGTGTCATAGAGCTATGTGCACGCGTGCACGACGCTGTGACATTGCACAGTGTATCAGTGTTTACCCGTATAGTGTTTTTGAATGTTTGGACACGTGAATCTGTGTCGTGGTGTCGTGTCAGGCACCTAGGATACTAGGGTATCTACGGGGTGTCAGTTACCAACCATTTGTTTCGAGCCTTAGCTCGTTTTAGTGGGAGAATTTGGGATTACCTACTGTCGAGTGCACAGTGCACTTATTCCAGTTTTGGGATTTATTTCCAGATTTTAAGGGTGAATTTCAAATCGATTTTTGATGTGATTTATACATTGTATATATGTATTTTAGTGTGTATATGTGTAGTATATATGTATGTGTGAGTGTGGGTCAAATTTGGGGAGAAAAGGTGGTGTGTGTGTGTAGTTGTATATATATACATATGTATGTATATATGTATCCTGTGTGTGTGTGTGTGTTCGGGCCAGGTTTGGTTCCAGAAAACTGGAACCCTTCCCCCCCTACTGTCCTGTGTTCACTTCCCCTCTCTCTCACTGTCTCACTCTCTCTCTCTCATTCAGTCTCTCTCTCTTTCCCTTTGTCTCTCTCTCTATGTCTCTATATATATAGGTATATATATATATATATATATATAAGTTTATATATATATGTATATACATATATGAGATATATGTATATATTGTACTAGTTTACTTAGGTCAATATATATATATATATATATATATATATATATATGTATGTGGTAGTATTATATATGTTATTCATATATTGGGTATATGGATATTGGGTGGTGGTTAGATAGTGTATATCTATATATAGATATATATATATATATATATATATATGACTCCTAGTTATAGGTTTATATGAAAATCCCATCATTAGCCTATGGCCTAGGATTTCTAGCCTATGGCTTGGGGCTAGCCCTAATGGCCCAAAACCCAACTTATTGACCCTTGTTGACTAAGGGTTGACCAAAGTCAACCTTAGGTCAAAGTTGACCTAATTGACCTAGATTTGACTAGGACTAACCTAAAATGACTAGTTTAACTAGTCTGACCTAATTACCTTATTGACTGGTCCTTGTTTGACCTAATTACCTTACTGACTGGTCTTTGTTTAACCCAAAACCTTAGTTGGTCTAAGTTTGACCTAGACTTGACCCAGATTGATCATGTTGACTAGTATTTGACATGTTTGACCTTGTTTGACTCTATTTGACTTAGTTTGATTTCCTGTGACCTAGTATGACTTCCTATGACCTAGTTTGACTATTAGAGTTGACCCAGAGTTGACTTTTGACCAGATTGACCTAAAATCATGTAGTATGCATTGTACACTTTATTTTTACCATTGTGGATACATTGTGACTTGTATTGCTCTGATTAGGAGCCATACACCTCTCCTCAGACAGTATATCTTCTTCAGACATTCAGTTATCAGGCGAGTACATTCTCTGACCGTTTCATATTTGCCAGGATTTATATTCTTACTCTAGATTACTTTACTTGATGCTGACACGATTGTTATCACGGATTACTACTATATGGATCTTTTCATGAGATGTTATCCCCTTCGGGAGCATCAGATACAGCATGTTTGTGCTTTTCACGAATCATCATGTATCTCTATGCTTTCATAGATTCACGAATCGCTTGTGACTCATGTACTCTCATGATTCACAGAGCCTCTCATGAATCTCCCATTTATGGGCTTATCATGAATCTTAACATAACTTAAACGGATCCTTGTGTATTGATTGGGGATGGGGGAGTGGAAATAGTCATGTGGATATTACCCCAGTAGCTGTAGTCATGAATCACTTCTAGCTGTAATCATGAATCTCCTATGCCATTTCACATGTCTATATTTTACTCTGACTCACTAGACACTGCTAGTTCTCTATATACAGTAGATATTTCCTTTACAGCTATCTCTTTTGCTACATGTATCTTCCTTCAGCAGTTCCTGTATTTTACTCTATTGCATGCTTTATATCTCCTATCATTCTATGCACTGCGTGAGATGTATTGTGCTCGTTCCCGTCCTGATTGGACCTGTTGAAAATATTACAGAGAATGAGGAGAAGGCCCTGGTGTCTACCTATTATGGAGCAGGACTAGATGATACTTATGTTGTGGACCCTCAGCAGGATCCACCTGCAGCTGAGGATGTTGTTCCAGTAGTCTAGACCAGTTTAGTCTAGGCAGTCTTTTCTATATTTACTTTTTGTCTCACATTCTGAGTTGTATTTTGAGATGTGGAGATGTATAGACTCTTAGACTTATTGTATTATGAGTTGACATTCTGGATGTTATGTATCTTAGACACTTAGACTTATTTCATCTATGCTATGGTTCTCTTTGAGTTACTATCTATCTTCTGTCTTTCATTCTTCTACTTTAGATGTGATTGAGACTGTATGTTGTGATGTTACCTCCATTCGGAGAGTATGAACTGTACAGGTACCTTATATTGTTAGATGATTGACCTAGGACAGCGTTCTACCGCCGACACTGCGGCGTAGGCTGGACGTACCCACTTCTCGTGCCCTTACTCTAGGGTGCGGGTCGTGACACGTTTTTAGTGGTGGTCCATGCAGGTCTCGAGTTTATGTAGTGGTATTCGAACTAGAGTATCACTACAGCCTGCGATAGGATTTGAGGAATAGGCTTAGAGAGAGTGGATACTCAATCACTGCTAGGATACTTTGAGAGATTCCTGGGATGACCCTTGAGAATCTCATTAAAATTACGATTTAAACTCCTTTTCCCTTGATTGAATTTGGTTTGGAGGATTCACTGTAGAACTTTGAATCCTGGTGTTATTTGATGATTTTGAAAATTTTATAGTTGTTGATTTTAATTTCTTAGTGTTAGATTAATATCTTTTATTTTTTAGGGTACTCAATCACAATTATGAGAAAACTCTTATCTGTTTCTTGCCATTTAATCCTCTTGCTAATTGCCTTTCATTGAAATGAACTGTCCTCTCTATTTTGCACCTTGCTTAAACTCTTTCTACCAATCTATGTGACTGTATCCCAAACCTGACTTACTCGACATTTCCTCAAATCAAGACTTTATTGAGACCTTCTAACCTTGACCCTTGATTGATCGAACCCTAAATATATTCATCTAGTAGCCTATCTATCCTTAGGACTGTGTTCCTAAATTATTTACTGGATTCCTGATTAATTTTATTTCATGAGTTAATTTGATCTTCTTCAATTTTTGCATCAATTTGTCACGTCTCGAACTCCCACTTTCTATTCTAGATCATTGGACGTCCTTTACCGTGACTTAGATATTCAGAGTATAATACTAGCTGTTACCTCCCAACAAACTTCACATGTAAGACCTAGACTAGCCTACCTTCATGTAGGTATTCCATGTCCTACAAAAACCTGTCTCCTTGTACTCCATTATCTTGATATGATTTTCTGGTCAAATGGCTAAACTATAACCTCTACCATGATACTAAATTAATTCTTATTTCAATTAGAGATCCACCTTGGCTCAATTCTTTCGACCTGGCATGTGATGGTGTTCTGTTTGAACCCTCAAATACTTAACCTCGTACCTTATCTTGAATGCTTGACCCGATTGGTTAAGAATCTTGGACTATGTATCTTCTTTCATCATTTCCACCCTTACTTATATCTTATGCTATAAATTTATCCTTAAGTTTTACAAGCTTATCCCTTTCGAGCTTGATCATGATATATTTTATTGGGTGCGCACCCTCTAACATATTATCTAATCAGAACCGGCACATGATGGTCTGATCAACCTATTGCATTTTTGGTTCGCTTTTCATATATTAATCTATGTGGATGGAGACACAGTTAAACTTGCCTTAGAATCTTATCCGCAACAGCCTTGACAATTCTCCTTGGAATTATTTTCATCACCTATGAACCTCGTATTCATATCCAGTTGGATTAAATTTAATCATGACCTGGATCTTCATCATTGGATGCTCGTGCTCATACTTGATTTCATTGATTTCCCATCTTGCCCAATCTCGATTTATCCTGAAATTGATCAACTTAGATCGTGTCAAGACTAAAATCTATTTGTGATTGTTTGTGCCTAAATTTTTAATTTTCTTTTACTATTTTATGGAATAGTAACTTTTAATGATTTCTCACTTACTTGTTAATGATCCATTTTTCATATAGGATGGTAGACGGCCTATAGCCTTGATGATTGTTGTTCCCTTACCTTCCCAATTAGGATACCTTAGATTGCTTGTACGTTTGATACCATAGGACAATATTGATCTAGAATGACTAGTGCACCTAGATGAGACCACATACTGTTCCATTTAACCTGTCCCCCTGGTACCACTATTTCATCACGATTTTTGGTTCAATTTAGGCCATAGACCTTTTCCACTCTAAATTATGATCATCGTAGGCACATTACCGTGACTTTTAAATTTGGAGCACAAGACTAGTTGTTTTCTCAAAACTGACTTCACATACCAGACCTAGACATGACATACTACAGCCATGACCTTAGTGTCCCACTCAGGCATACCATCATATGCTTCATTTTCTTAGTACGATTTTCCTGACCCAAGACTCCATCCTGATTTACCCCATGGAGTTACTTTTGGCTTCGATTTGATTTAAGGACACCCTATGACCTAAAACTGTTAGCCAATTTTTGGACATGACCCAGTATAGGTCTAATACCCATATTTTGCTTGTTGACCTTGTATGTTGCCTAGGTAGTGGCTTCGTTCCTGATTGTTGGAGGTTTGACCTAGGAGGAGTACGACCATCTAAATTTCGAGGACGAAATTATTTTAAGGTGGGTAGACTTGTAACACCCTGTTTTCTGAAATTGGGAATTTTTGAAAATTTATTATTTCTATTATTTATTAGTGGTATTCTAGTCATGGTATGATTTTCTGGTGGTTTTAGTTGAGTTAAACCATTTTCTAAAGTCATGCTAAGTCATGACTTATGACTTTGTGATTTTGGTTAGTATAACTTAGTGTAAACCCTAGTTTTCTCTAACCTAGAAGTTGCCATGACCATGAGAGCTTAGCCATAGGCTTAGAACACCAAATTAGTGATTTTTAGCCTAAAGGGTATTTTGGTAATTTTCTAGGATTTATTTAGAATTATTTGGATATATGTGTTTTTATTATTGTTTAATTGTTGTTAAGTGTCATGTTAATCCCTAACCTAGTTTAGCACTAATCTAGAGGTTAGCTACTAACCTAGAATGATTAGGGGATAGATATTTACATTGGGTTAAAGTGAGATAAATATCTAGATATTTTACATATGATATTTTGCTTGATTTACTCAAAATATCAAGCCTTTACCATGAAAGTCCTTGCCTTAACCTAGAAGCAAGCCTAGGACACCCCCCCCCCCTTGTCTTGGCCGGCCATAGAACACCCCCCTAGCAGCCACCCTTCTATATAATCTCATTTCATTCATTCATGAAGATTTTACATGAATTTTAATCCTAGAAAAATCCTATTTCTTCAAACCTACACAACTTAAGCAATTTTGATCCAAATAACCTCTAGTCTTTTGCTTTGGGACCCTAGTACACTGAGGAGGCTAAGGGAGGATGGAAATCAAGGATTTGGAAGCATTGGACATCATCAAGTTGAAGGATACACACCCCCCTTTTATTTGATTTTCATTGGATTGCACCAATAGGTAAATACTCTCAAACTTAGTTAAAATCCTGGTTTTTCTTCATAATTGCATTCATATAGGACTACCTGAACTGTAGGTCAAATTTGGTGGAAATTAGAAGTGTTTTGGTGTCGTATCGGACACGTATCCTATTTAAAATTTAATGTATTTTGTGTTCTGTCATAGTGCAAATTACTCACTGTTTCCCAAATGTTTTTGAACAAAATTCTAGCCTAGACCTAGCTAAACCTAACCCCTATACACTGAGCATATTTTGAGCTTGTGTCGTGTCCAAAACTGGACACAAAGCTCTCAGTTTTTCCACTGTCTGGACACTGCACAGTACACAAAATATGTCCTGCTACCTAGACACGTTTTCTCGACACATACACCACTTGGACACTTGCCATTTGGCATGCACGTAGGGGCATTGACTGACAAGTCGTACCCAAAATTTGGGGTGTGCTCGTGTCGTATCGAGGACACGAGGACACGTGCACTGGTCGTGCACTGACAGTGCACGCACGCACAGAGTCCACTTCGCACGTCTCGTATCGTGCGGACACGACACTTCGACACCTCGTGTTTGCACGAGTGTGTAGCCCATCATGTGGGCTACACGTGGATATAACCACGAGGCCCCACGTGGCTCGTGTCGTGTCCACGAGACACGAGAACCCATGCACGACGCGGTGCAGAACACTGAGTATCAGTCAATTTTCTTCGACTGATACAGAGTTCGTGCCGTATCCTGAGGACACGTGGACACGAGACAGGCTAGCTAAACCCTAGACCAACCCTAGGCGAACCTACCCACACGTGCACGAGACTTCTAGACACGTGTGTCGTGTCCTAGAGCTAAGTGCACGCGTGCACGACGCTGTGACATTGCACAGTGTATCAGTGTTTACCCGTGTAGTGTTTTTGAATGTTTGGACACGTGAATCCGTGTCGTGGTGTCGTGTCAGGCACCTAGGATACTAGGGTATCTACGGGGTGTCAGTTACCAACCATTTGTTTCAAGCCTTAGCTCGTTTTAGTGGGAGAATTTGGGATTACCTACTGTCGAGTGCGCAGTGCACTTATTCCTGTTTTTATTTCCAAATTTTAAGGGTGAATTTCAAATCGATTTTTGATGTGATTTATACATTGTATATATGTATTTTAGTGTGTATATGTGTAGTATATATGTATGTGTGAGTGTGGGTCAAATTTGGGGAGAAAAGGTGGTGTGTGTGTGTAGTTGTATATATATACATATGTATGTATATATGTATCCTGTGTGTGTGTGTGTTCGGGCCAGGTTTGGTTCCAGAAAACTGGAACCCTTCCCCCCCTACTGTCCTGTGTTCACTTCCCCTCTCTTTCACTGTCTCACTCTCTCTCTCTCATTCAGTCTCTCTCTCTTTCCCTTTGTCTCTCTCTCTATGTCTCTATATATATAGGTATATATATATATATATATATAAGTTTATATATATATGTATATACATATATGAGATATATGTATATATTGTACTAGTTTACTTAGGTCAATATATATATATATATATATATATATATATATATATATATATATGTATGTATGTGGTTGTATTATATATGTTATTCATATATTGGGTATATGGATATTGGGTGGTGGTTAGATAGTGTATATCTATATATATAGATATATATATATATGACTCCTAGTTATAGGTTTATATGAAAATCCCATCATTAGCCTATGGCCTAGGATTTCTAGCCTATGGCTTGGGGCTAGCCCTAATGGCCCAAAACCCAACTTATTGACCCTTGTTGACTAAGGGTTGACCAAAGTCAACCTTAGGTCAAAGTTGACCTAATTGACCTAGATTTGACTAGGACTAACCTAAAATGACTAGTTTAACTAGTCTGACCTAATTACCTTATTGACTGGTCCTTGTTTGACCTAATTACCTTACTGACTGGTCTTTGTTTAACCCAAAACCTTAGTTGGTCTAAGTTTGACCTAGACTTGACCCAGATTGATTATGTTGACTAGTATTTGACTTGTTTGACCTTGTTTGACTCTATTTGACTTAGTTTGATTTCCTGTGACCTAGTATGACTTCCTATGACCTAGTTTGACTATTAGAGTTGACCCAGAGTTGACTTTTGACCAGATTGACCTAAAATCATGTAGTATGCATTGTACACTTTATTTTTACCATTGTAGATACATTGTGACTTGTATTGCTCTGATTAGGAGCCATACACCTCTCCTCAGACAGTATATCTTCTTCAGACATTCAGTTATCAGGCGAGTACATTCTCTGACCGTTTCATATTTGCCAGGATTTATATTCTTACTCTAGATTACTTTACTTGATGCTGACACGATTGTTATCACGGATTGGTACTATATGGATCTTTTCATGAGATGTTATCCCCTTCGGGAGTATCAGATACAGCATGTTTGTGCTTTTCACGAATCATCATGTATCTCTATGCTTTCATAGATTCACGAATCGCTTGTGACTCATGTACTCTCATGATTCACAGAGCCTCCCATGAATCTCCCATTTATGGGCTTATCACGAATCTTAACATAACTTGAATGGATCCTTGTGTATTGATTGGGGATGGGGGAGTGGAAATAGTCATGTGGATATTACCCCAGTAGTTGTAGTCATGAATCACTTCTAGCTGTAATCATGAATCTCCTATGCCATTTCACATGTCTATATTTTACTCTGACTCACTAGACACTGCTAGTTCTCTATATACAGTAGATATTTCCTTTACAGCTATCTCTTTTGCTACATGTATCTTCCTTCAGCAGTTCCTGTATTTTACTCTATTGCATGCTTTATATCTCCTATCATTCTATGCACTGCGTGAGATGTATTGTGCTCGTTCCCGTCCTGATTGGACTTGTTGAAAATATTACAGAGGATGAGAAGGAGGCCCTGGTGTCTACCTATTATGGAGCAGGACTAGATGATACTTATGTTGTGGACCCTCAGCAGGATCCACCTGCAGCTGAGGATGTTGTTCCAGTAGTCTAGACCAGTTTAGTCTAGGCAGTCTTTTCTATATTTACTTTTTGTCTCACATTCTGAGTTGTATTTTGAGATGTGGAGATGTATAGACTCTTAGACTTATTGTATTATGAGTTGACATTCTGGATGTTATGTATCATAGACACTTAGACTTATTTCATCTATGCTATGGTTCTCTTTGAGTTACTATCTATCTTCTGTCTTTCATTCTTCTACTTTAGATGTGATTGAGACTGTATGTTGTGATGTTACCTCCATTCGGAGAGTATGAACTATACAGGTACCTTATATTGTTAGATGATTGACCTAGGACAGCGTTCTACCGCCGACACTGCGGCGTAGGTTGGACGTACCCACTTCTCGTGCCCTTACTCTAGGGTGCGGGTCGTGACAAGTTCGTCTCTAGTTATACTAGCAAGTTTTAATTAAAAGATTAGGCTAAATACTTAATTTGGAAGAAAGACCTTTTCATAAACTCATCATGACAACACATAGAGGGACCTTATAGAAATTTCATTTAGCCCACAACCCTAAACTTGTCTATTGTGGCCGGCCAATACTAGCCCATTGCCTATAAGAAGAATAACTTCTTCTTCCTCCTATTTCCATTTGAAACCCTAACCCTAATTTAGAGGTTTCTTCCCCCAAATTATTCCTACAACTGAAACCTAGCCAAAACAGCCCAAGTTTGTTCCAATCTCTTCCCTATGGAGAGTATAAGACAATAGAAGCCAAGCATTAGAGGTTAGAGCACTTGGAGCTTGAGGACTTCTAGATCTTGGAGCCACTTTCACTAGGAATCCATCTCCCAATAGGTATATGCATTTTAAACCCTTTAATTTATACTAAATAGTGTAGAGGCATCAAATAGGAACCCCCATGCATTAGGGTTGCCAATGGTGAGGTATTTTGGCTTTTTTCCTTCCATTTGAGGACTTTCCCCTTTGTATTTAACCCAATTTGGGAGAAAATCCGATAGTAGCATTTCTACGGTTTGCAAATAGATTTGTTCGGTCATAATTGTGATTTAGAATGTATTTAACCCATAACCTAACCTTACCATTTATATATCCATATGGGATATATGCATACTAATCCTAGGTTGACTCTACCTTAGCCATGTAGGTAAACCATTGCCCATATAGGTATACCATTCCTATATTAGATAGTCAAACCCTTACCTTAGCTCAAGTTAGGATTTCTAATTCCTAGGGTAGGTAATACATTACCTTAGGCTAGATGGGTATTATCCTTATACCTTAGAAGATAGGTAATAGCTCAATATTTATATCTACATGTTGTATATATACCTCTCTAATCATAGGTAATTCTAACTCCTACAATTGGTATTCATCAAAACCTTAGTTATTGGTAAACCTTTTACCTAGAAGATTAGGGTAAATAATACCCTAACCTTACTATCTCCCTAATACCCCAATCAAAACCCCAAAATGTGGATCAATGTTCCAATTGAATTCATCAATGGTGGCTTAAAGCCACACCAACCTTGCCCAAGGGAAATACACCTTGCTGCCCTAAGCTAATGCAGCTGCTGCAGCATACTCTGCTGTTAGTGCCAAGCCTTTGCATTGCTGCAAATGCAAAGGCTTGAGCCAGAGCAAAACAAAGCAGCAAAGTCCTGCCATCCACTCAATATGTAATTTCATTACCAAAACAAACACACACCAAAACACTAATTCACTTTATATCCTATACTAATATCCAACTCAACAGGATACTAACCATTTAACATCCAAAATGCCATTCCCACATTACCCTGCCTAGGCCTATGGCCATGAAGTTATAGCCTAATTGCCAAGCTCCTGAATTGGCCAATATGGCCTGCACTGGCCACACACGTCACTCATATATATATATATATATATATATATATATATATATATATATATATATATATATATATATATATACATCTAACACTTGCAAACCTCCTTAACTTACACCAACCCTCATCACAAAATCTGATACACTATGATACTTATCCAATAATCTATTGTTTAAATTAACTGATACATGCCTAAACCCGAGCCCCTCTCCACTGTGTCTAGCAGACAGACCCAAAATCCCCTGCTATCTAATTGAAGGCAACATGCTAAACGAAGGAGCATGTTGCAAATGACTAGAGGTACATGGCTGTCCAAGGTAAACCATTGCCAAGTGCCTTCACTGCCCAGAGCAGTGGGCGTGGATACTGCATACACCCTCTTCACTCACTAATATACATGGACACTCGACCACATGGGCTAGTAGTCCCCTCCATAAAACTCCAAAATAGAGAACCAAATTCCCCCAAAGAGGAATGCATACTATCACCTCTAATTGAACTAACCTCTAAACTTGATACAAACACTAAAGATACACTGGGATACTTACTTGCATTATCAATCTACTAACTAATTCTAACCAAACCCTCTGATACATTAACAAGAACTAATCAAGCTAACCATATCATGGCTAAAACTCTAACACACCATAAATAAGACACTGGCCTATGGCCAATGCCAAGGCCAAGAGTCTATTGCTCTCTCTAACTGCAACAGAGGTATCCCTCACATGCCCTGCACTCACCCCCTTCTAACACATATATGACTGATACTCATTACCACACTATTAAGTGTAATACCAAGACACCCTCATGTACATCCCCTTAAACCCAACTTGCACGTAAGACACACACTAGGTTCTTAGGCTTATGGCTTAGGCCAAGATACTGGCCAAATGGCCAAGTGGCCTCTGCACTAAACTAAGGGCTAACCCTACTCTCTATCCACTACCATTGAAACTTAGCCATCTGATACCAACATTACATTGATATCTCCTAAACAAAGGCCAACTCGAGCCTCTTGCTAATTAATAAACCCCTTTGACACCGAAAACACATGTGGGACACACTACACTCCCAAGCATTACACAGAGCATGGCCAAGGCTAAATGCTCTACACTGCAGCAATGCTCTACTACTGCCTTACTTGCTGCTGCAATTGTCTGTTGCTGCAAGTGCTTGCCAAGGCAGACAAAGCAAGCATGCTGTAAATGCCAAAATGCTGCTGCCAAAACAAAGCAAGCCATATTCAAGCAATGCCTAGGCATGAGCCAACCTCTAGTACATAACCCAAACCTCTGATACTAAACCCAAGACCCAAAGCCCCTGTACTAGTTTTGGATGCTAGGTAAATCTCTCTAAGTTCTCACTAAACCAATTCTCTGATACTTGAAAATACTTGGACACTTCCAAAATGAGCTCACTCACACAACTTGATATCTTAACTGATACCAAACACTATTGCACTATTTCTTCTCACAAGCACCCATATTTGATACTCGAAATAGTGCACCTCTGATAGCTTAAGACTCTAAACTCTAACCAATTTCTGATGCTCTTAGATACCCAACATGCATTCACTCCACCATAGGCCACTGTTCTGGCACGACCTCCATTTTTGTTCATACTATCACACTAGTGACACACACTCACTAAACTAGGATAGTACACTATATAAATGTAACGCCCCAGTCCCAAAATACGTAGGACTAGGTACATCGACATTCCAGCTGTATACATACGAAGTATACTCTAATATATGGAAACCTCGTATGAATACATAAGCTGTAAAATGCAAGTAGAACCATAATAACTAAATCTCATCCACTAGATAAATAAATGGTATAAAAGCAACTTTGAATTTGTCAAATATACAATCGTTGGGCGGAGACAAAGTTCACTACCAACTATCTCAAATAAAATGTACAAGAAGTGATCGATAGAATAACGAGACGAACCAAGCACAATCGTCTTCGAAAGAAAGAAGAAGATCACGGCCTTGGCTAGAACACCTGCAAATTCACAGAAGCACACACCTGGAGAGATAACCAGGTCCTCAGAGGGACGTAACAAGATACATAAACATGCCATATAAATACTGAATATAAAATATGCCACAATCAAAGAAAGTGACAAGACATAAATAAGGTACTCTAACCATACTAAAGTGAACATGCAGTGAGAAACAAACCTTTCGTCGCATGAGCCCTGGCTGTAATGGGATCTGGTATAGTCCCCACTTGGGCACCAGTGACCGAGAGCATGATGTTGAAAAAGGATAGTGGCCAACCTGAGAGGCTCATACCCGTATCTCCAACGGAGCTTTCGGGTTATAAGGAAAGTGCAATAGAAGCCCATATGAAAAGGAAATGTTCTCCCCACCCAATGTACCTGTCAAGTCGCATCCACGACCATGTATCGCTACTAACTGCTAAGTCTCCTAACACGCCTCTATTAGCAGTTAGCCCTAACGCATGTACATGGGAGATCAGCCCACACACAAGAACCTCTACATGCTACTCATCTTACACATCATCGTGGTACAATGGTGTCGAGGTATATGCAATACACTACAACGGTAGTCTCTTAACTCTAAGTCCATATGCAATCAAAGGATAATAACAAAGTATATCTAATATCACTGTACAGA
This sequence comes from Iris pallida, assembly GCA_029216955.1. NCBI lineage: Eukaryota > Viridiplantae > Streptophyta > Magnoliopsida > Asparagales > Iridaceae > Iris > Iris pallida. Next base: position 18,655,054 of record JANAVB010009200.1, read on the forward strand.
TAATAAATCAAGAACTACAAGAACTGGAAATAATGAACAGTGATATGTAATAAAATACAACTGAATATAAACAGTATAATGGCAAGGTATCTTGCCTACGGTACGAGAAAGGCAAATCCAAGTGTAGCAAGTGTCAGCACCAAAACTCATAAATCACAGATGACTCCAGATGCTGAAACAAACATCAAAATGATCTCGGTGAAGAAGATATACCTAGAAAATGCCTGTCCAAAGTCAAATTCTGGAACAGGGGCAAAATCAAAATTTTGGGTCAAAACGATGTCCGTCGTTGGACCCGCTTTGCACCAAAATGAGTGTCAATATCTACGGTCTCTAAAGTCATCAAACTATATGTCTACGGATTTTTTTTGATGAGACGAACCTAACGGTATGTCCAATTTTGGATTCTGGTGGACTGTGCACAAAATTGCCCGTTGAGTGTGATTGTGGGCCCGCCAAAATAGCATCCCGATCAACGGTCTCAGAATCGGACCAAACATGGCTCACATGACCAGAAAAATATTTCGAGTCTAATGGCGCAAGTTTCATCGCGATATAATGAGTGTGCACAAAGTTGTGACTTAATTTGCAAAGGATCGATACTGGGTATCTCGACGGATACGTACTGATTTCATCGCGCATATGCAACGAAATCGGGTTCCGTCAGTTCCCACATGTCGACCACGTCGCGCATATACAACATCCATATGCGTCCTTCGATGCCTATAGTATGCGACCACGTCGCCCGATTTGTCGGGACGGACGCCGTATCGGAGTATTTTTCTAATTTTCGAAAACAGAATATACAATTTGTCGTGAAACTTTAACAACGTGTAACTTTCTACATACTAGACGAAAAGTGAATCCAGAAGGTGCGTTACAATCTCGATTATGTTGCCTTTGACTGTCTTCAGTTAGTTTTTATGAAAGTTTAATGGACAGCGAGAAAAGTGGCCGACAAGTTGGTGTCTTGAAACAGTTTTTAATATTCAGGAAAGTGGGTTTTTCTCCAACTTTGCCTCAATTTTTCGAGCTAGTTGGATGGCCATGTCGAAATCCACCTGGGAGATCTCGAAGAGGGTCATGTGGGCTTTCTACACAAATTTACGAATCTAAAACGGAGTAGAATTGACAGAGAAATCGATCGGGGAAGTGGGATACTTAAAGTGGGAATCTGTTTTTGTTGTTGTCGATGGTTCCTTTATCTTCTTCGCGAGCACGACTTCGCCATGGTGCGCCCGATCTTCGCCGTGGAGTGGGGAGGAGGAAGGAGGAGAGGAAGGAGGTGGAAGAAATTTTAGGGTTTTATACATATATTATATATGTATGTATACATATATATAAAGGAAAGGGTCGGCCATGGAGTTGTATGCTGCTGCTAGTAGTTGGCTTAGTGCATGTGGGGGGCGCACATGCAATTGCTGCTGCTCCCATCTGCGTTTGCTTGGTTGGTGGGGCATGGGTTATATAGATTTATATACATCTACTTTGCTTTAAACTTATCCAAATCTAGTTGAGATCTTTAACTTATATATATACCATATATATAAGGGGTTGGCCATTTTAGTAAGGTGCTGTGGCTATTGTTGTTAATGGGGTCGGCCTCTAGCGCAGATATGCTGCTAGTGGCTTGTTCTTTAGGTTGGGGTGGTCGGGTGGGCCGACCACCCAATCTTTTCTTTTCTTTTTTTTTTTTCTTTTTTTCTAAATCTTTTATAAATCTTATCTTAAATATATATAACTATATATATTTGTATATATATATATCCATAAATATCCAAAATCTATTTAAAATCCAATAACAAATTAAATATTATCTAATCTAATTATTAATGTATTTAAACGTATCTACATATATATAAATTCAATATTTAATAATCAACTCAAATTAATAATAATATTTAAATAGAAAAACATGTTTATTAATTCTGCAAAAATACTTCAATAATAGACTAATAAAATTTCCAATTGGTGCACTTATACCGCACACCCTTTTCTGGGTGCACAAAATATACTATTTTAAAATATTATTTAAATAATAAAATACCAATAATTGCACAAATAATTAAAACGATTTAAAATTGTACATAAAATTCTAAAATAATTTAGAAATTATTTTAAGTACATAAAATATGTCTGTATGGCCACTTTGGTCCCACCACATGCCTACCTGGGCTTAAATTCGGTTCGGGCCCAATTCGGGCTGAACTGGCCAAACCGGACCGTCTAAAAATCAATATATAAAAATAATTTAAATAAAATACTTTAAATAGTAAATTTACAATTTGGTCTGGTTTTCCTAGTTTGGATATCACCATGGCTAGGCTTCCCCGGCATGACTGGTACACTAGTCAAGGCACACTGCTACATCTTCCATACCAAAATTTAGTAGTATCGTGTTCCAAAATTCAATGCCCCAGTCCCAAAATATGTAGGACTAGTTACATCATGACATGCCAGCTGTATACATACGAAGAATACTCCAATATATGGAAACCTCGTATGAATACATAAGCTGTAAAATGCAGTCGAACCGTATAACTAAATCTTATCCACTAGATAATAAATGGTATAAAAGCAACTTTGAATTTGTCATATATACAATCGTTGGGCGGAGACAAGTCCACTACCAACTATCTCAATAAAATGTACAAGAAGTGATCGATAGAATACGAGACGAACCAAGCGCAATCGTCTTCGAAAGAAAGGAGATGATCACGGCCTTGGCTAGAACACCTGCAAATTCACAGAAGCACACACCTGGAGAGATAACCAGGTCCTCAGAGGGACGTAACAAGATACATAAACATGCCATATAAATACTGAATATAAAAATGCCACAATCAAAGAAAGTGACAAGACATAAATAAGGTACTCTAACCATACTAAAGTGAACATGCAGTGAGAAATAAACCTTTTGTCGCATGAGCCATGGCTGTAATGGGATCTGGTATAGTCCCCTCTTGGGCACCAGTGACCGAGAACATGACGTTGAAAAACGACAGTGGCCAACCTGAGAGGCTCATACCCGTATCTCCAGCAGATCTTTCGGGTTATAAGGGAAGTGCAATAGAAGCCCATACGACAAAGAAAATGTTCTCCCCACCCAATGTACCTGTCAAGTCGCATCCACGACCATGTATCGCTACTAACTGCTAGGTCTCCTAAAACGCCTCTATTAGCAGTTAGCCCTAACGCATGCTCATGAGGATCAGCCCACACACAAGAACCTCTACATGCTACTCATCTCACACTCCTCGTGGTACAACGGTGTCGAGGTATATGCAATACACTACAACGATAGTCTCTTAACTCTAAGTCCATATGCAATCAAAGGATAATTACAAAGTATATCTAATATCACTGTGCAGATAATAAATCAAGAACTACAAGAACTGGAAATAATGAACATGATATGTAATAAATGCAACTGAATATAAACAGTATAATGGCAATGTATCTTGCCTGCGGTCGAGAAGACAAATCCAAGAGTAGCAAGTGTCAGCACCAAAACTCATAAATCACAGATGACTCCAGACGCTGAAACAACATAAAAATGATCTCGGTGAAGAAAATATACCTAGGAAATGCCTGTCCAAAAGTTAAATTCTGGAACAGGAGCAAAATCGAAATTTCGGGTCAAAACGATATCCGTCGTTGGACCCGCTTTGCACCGAAATGCGTGTCAATATCTACGGTCTCTAAAGTCGTCAAACTATATGTCTACGGATTAGTTTTGATGAGATGAACCCAACGGTATGTCCAATTTTGGATTCCGGTGGGCTGTGCACAAAATCGCCCGTTGAGTGGGATTGTGGGCCCGCCAAAATAGTCCCGATCAACGGTCTCAGAATCGGACCAAACTTGGCTCACATGACCAAAAAAATATTTTGAGTCTAATGGCACAAGTTTCATCGCGATATAATGAGTGTGCACAAAGTTGTGACTTAATTTGCAAAGGGTCGATACGGGTATCTCGACGGATACGCACTGATTTTGTCGCGCATATGCAACGAAATCGGATTCCGTCAGTTCCCACACGTCGACAACATCCATACACGTCTTTCGATATATAGTGTGCGACCACGTCGCCAGATTTGTCGGGACGGACGCCGTATCGGAGTATTTTTCTAATTTTCGAAAACAAATTTACAATTTTTCGTGAACTTTAACGTGTAACTTTCTACATACTAGATGAAAGTGAATCCAGAAGGTGCGTTACAATCTCGGTTATGTTGTCTTTGACTGTCTTCAGTTAGTTTTTATGAAGTTTAATGGACAGCGAGAAAGTGCCGCAAGTTGGTGTTTTGAAACAGTTTTTAATATTCAAAAAAGTGGGTTTTTCTCCAACTTCGCCTCGATTTTTGAGCAATTTGTATGGCCATGTCGAAATCCACCTGAGCGATCTCGAAGAGGGTCATGTGGGCTTTCTACACAAATTTACGAATCTAAAAACGGAGTAGAATTGACAGAAAAATCGATCGGAGAAGTGGGATACCTTAAAGTGGGAATCTGTTTTTGTTGTTGTCGATGGTTCCTCTTTTGTCTCTTCGCGA
>JANAVB010009200.1:18696658-18784158 GCA_029216955.1 Iris pallida
TCTGAGGAAGTACTACCCCCAGCCCAGTATTGACAGGCACCGATGAAGCTATGATTTCAGGGTTTATAGCAGCCGGTACAGTTGGTGGAGTAGCATGTTGTGCCATAATGATAGAATGCATACTGGCGACCATTTCAGCCATGGTTTTCAATTTGTCCTCCAATGCAACAATCCGCTGTTCTTGGTTTACAGAAGTTGAAGCATCTGGATCATCAGTAACAACATATGCCGTCACTTCTCTAGGCACAGTAGACGAAACTGTTTGTTCAGAGCTTTCACTATATGCATCATAATCAGAGAAAGATTCGTCTCCTGACTGAAAAGTAGGAAGATAAGCTGAAGGACCTTGGGGAAGATTCCTTTGACCGATTGTGTCTCGGCTGTGGGAACGAGTATGTTGAAATACTCCTTCAGAGGATTCTTGGAGTAAATCCAAATATCGTTGGCTTGGTCTGCGAGGCTTACCATGTTTGGAGCACTTTCTACCCCCGGTGTCTCGGGAAGCCATATTGACAGAAGCGTACAACACTTCGTCTTCTTCTGACATTGGTTCTGTTTTAGCAAAAATCAGACGATCGAAGACAGATCGCTTTGTTGTTTGACAACAACATTGGATGATGACTTTATGATTGCAATGATGATCAGATGGTTGATTTGAAGGAGTTGAGACATTATCCCGTTTTTGTCTGAGATGTTCTCGAAGATCAGAAACCATGCCGGAACGGGGAAAAGTTCGAGGAATATGTTCTTTAACAATATTTGGAACATGATTCCGATTCTTCAAATGTTTTGTCCCCTGTGTATACAAGGAAGTACTCATCTCATTGGCATAAGTATCAGAATTTATGTTCTTGGAGATTTGTCTTTGAGGCTTAACCTTCAGCATTGGCTGTTTACGTTTTGCTGAAGTTGGCCTGTTAAGATATGTTCGTAGGTCTGCAAATTCACCCCCAGGGGTTTCTGTTTGAGACACCAACAGTTTTCCTTGTTTGGAACGGGATATTTTGAAAGTTGGGAGGTCTTGGAATTCTGCTACTGGAGTAGGCAGAATACCTCTTTGATCAGTGCAAGTTCTTTTGTTATGAAGGTAAAAAGAATCTTTGTTCGTAGGAGATCTTGTACTGACGGGTGTTGAAACACGTGCAATTTGATCTGCTTCAGTAAAGACCGAAGAAGACTGAGAAAAGACCAAAGGGCCTTTTCCTTTGTTCTGAGAAGAAGGGATAACTAAAGAGCATTTCCCTCTATTGTCTTCCAAATCATGAGACAAGGAAGTTTGAGAAAAGACCAACGGGCCTTTTCCTTTGATCTGAGAAGGAGGAGGAATAGCCAAAGGACTACCCCCAGTAGATTGTGCTAGAACAGCATGATGTTTAAGAGGAGAATCAGATATTTTCTCTTGATTATGAGAAGGAGAGAATTTAGCAAAAGGGCTGTTTCCCTTGGTTTGCGCAGAAGTGATTTGCGCATGAGTGGAGAGTGCATTGGTTCTGGTCACAGAAGTAGGAGTCCTTGCTTTAGAGTGCTTAGGATGCACTTTAGTTGCTGGAACGCTATTTTGCGCAGGAAAAGCCACTGCCAATTGCGCCAGAGTCATAGGAGTCTTCTGTTTTGACAAGGCAGCATATGAAGTAGCTTGCGCAACATTTGCAACGGATTGCGCAGTCTTGACTGCAACAGATTGTGCAGCAGTTGCTGAGACAGACTGTGCAGCAATTGACACAGCAGTTTGCGCAGCAGACTGGCCCGCAGATTGTGCAACAGAGTGTGCAGCACCTTTGGTGGCAAAAACTGCCAGATTGTGCAGCAGTCTTGGAGACCCAAACTGAGCGCACTTTGCTCTTGGCAGAAGTGGCTGCAGTACGGGGAATGGTCTTGGAGTTGAGCATTGCCTCGTAGGCTGTCTGATTGACCTTGACAACCAGGGTCTTCTGCGTCTTCCCGATAGACGCTACGTCACATTGAGTTGCTACTTCCTCGTCGGAGGAGAAAGTTGTCCCCAGCAGAGTCGCCATTTTGTTTGCAAAAACAAAAGTATAGAACTTTATTGATATAAACTGTAATAAAGATTACAAGAATTCTGGGAAAATTACAACTGTAGGAATCCAATCTCGATGATGATTGCTTTATCCCTTGGACGATGTGAACTTTGAAGACGAAGCCTTTGAAGTTGAAAACAACTCAAGAAAACTGAAGGCGAAAGCCTCGGAAGTTGAAGACAAAAGTCTCGGAAGAATGCAGCAGCACTTTGGCAAGAACTCCTGAACTCTCTAATTTCTGATCTCCGATCTTGATCCCCCTGAATGAAGACTTGAAACTCTATTTATAGAGTTCTGGAAATAACTAACTTTCAGTTATTTTGGACTGCGCATGATGATTTGCGCAGCATTGGTTTGCGCAACATTGATTTGCGCAGATAGTTACTGGATCGTGGGCCGACTATCGTGGACACATGGCATGATTTGATAGAAATGTGCATGATCGTGCATAAACAGTTGCCACGTAATGAACAATTGATGGCATGAATGCCACGTGTAACTTAACAGTTACATTTGATAGAGTGCGCAGAGTTGAATTGCGCATACATGATTTGCGCAGACTCAAACTGCGCAGCATTGGTTTGCGCTGCCAGCTGTCAGCCGCCCTCGAGCACTGTGCGGCGCAAGAAACGAACAGACTCCTTGTTATTCGTGCTGTCAGTTGTCAGAAAAGATTTGATTTGATTTAGTAATGATGACTTCTGCCACGTCAGCTTGCGCAATCGGTTGTTTGCGCAAAGCAGTGTGCGCAATCGGATTGCTGCGCAATCTGTTGTCTGCGCAATTCATCAAAATGATGGGTTTCTTGATTTCTTGACTTTGTTGATTGATGCAACTTGATTTTTTAGGACCTACACATGCGTACTGATGGAGGGGCTCCCTCGAATGCGGCTGAAATACCCACCCCAGCTGGCATGACTGGTGCTGCGATACCGGGGGCTGGCTGCACAGAACGAGAGATGGTAGATCTCTTATCGGTGTCCCCTGTCCTGGGCGATGAGATCTAGTCTTGACCATCCTGGAGACAGATCAAACAAGAGATAATTTATGAGAATGAGTCAAAATAGCAAAGGAGGACAGCTTATATTCAAGGGAAGACAATAAGCAGCAAATTTAGATAAAAGGAATCTGATTAAGAGTTTTTCCTAATGTGATTGAGTACCTTCAAAAATACCCTGATCCTACTGTAGGCTGTAGTGATACTCTAGTTCGAATACCACCGCAAATCTAGACCTGCATGGGCGACTACTAAAAATGTGTCACGACCCGCACCCAGTGTAGGGGCACGAGAAGTGGGTACATCCAGCCTACGCTGCAGTGTCAGCAGTAGAACGCTGTCCTAGGTCACATGCATCTAACAATTATAAGGTACATTGTACAGTTCTACTCTCCGAATGGAGAAATAATATTAAGTACAAATCTCAATCAAAGCGAAGGAAGATGTATGATAAGATAGATAAGAATATCAACAGAATCCACAGATAAAATACGATAAAAAAGATAATCCAAAGTATCTAAGATAAACATCTAATAAGATCCACAAATTCGCATCAGCACAATCTCTAGTACAAATATCCAGATGAGATACAACTAAAATAAAATAACTAAACTATGGGAGTGTCATCAGCAGGTCATGGATCCTGCTGGAAGTCCAAGTCATAGGTGTCCTCTAGTGATGTCCCGTAGTAAGTGGTGCAACATGCCTCATCCTCGTCCTCTGTAATATTTTTAACAGGTCCAGTTAGGACAGGAGCGAGCACAGTACATCTCACGCAGTTCATATCATGACAGGAATATAAAGCATGCAATAGAGTAAAATACATGAATCGCTGAAAGAAAGGATATGAAATAAAGAGGTGACTATAATGGAAATATCTACTATAAATAAAGAGCTACAATGAACTAGTGATTTAGAGTATAAGATAGACATGTGAACGACTTGATAATAAACATGAGAGTTTGTACATGGCTACACTATTTTACAAATATTCACATGACTATTTCTACTCCTCTATCTCTAATTAATACACAAGGATCCATTCAAGTTATGTTATTGTACATAATTTCACATGGGGTCCATAAATGGGTGCACATGAATATAAATATTGGGGCTCCGTGAACATGAGAGTACATGAATCACGAGATTGCACATGAATAGTGAAAGCACAGGAATACATGATGAAAGTGAAACGCATATGACATGATGTATCCGATGCTCCCGAGGGAGATAACATCGTATGAAAAGATTCATATAGTACTAATCTGTATTTCCATCATGGCAGCATCAAGTAAAGTAATCTAGAGCAAGAATATAGTCCTAGCAAGTATAAAACGGTCAGAGATGTACTCACCAGATATCCTGAGTATCTGAAGTGAAAATACTGCCTGAGGAGAGGTGGCTGACTCCTATTTAGAACAACACAAGTCACAACATGTCAAAAATGGTAAAATAGAACACTACAATGCATTCTACATGATGTTTGGGTCAATCTAGGATAAAGTGAACCTTTGGTCAACTCTAGTCAACTACACTAGTCAAACTAGGTCAACTAGGTCAAGTCCTAACCCAGACAAGTCTCACTAAGCCTAACCATGTCTATCCTAGCATTCACACAAGTCACAACACTACACAACTATCAACACACAATTTCATGTATATACACCCATATACACATAATATGTACATAGGCAAACATATAGGAAAATCATATAGGGCTATATGCCTATGTACATGTTTATATTGGCATACACATATATATGTATTCACCATATTTACATATACAAAATACATATAGGCAAACATACATATATATATTACATATTATCTAGCAAGAATATAGATATTTATATATATATACATATATAGAGAGAGAGGGATAGAGTGACAGTGGTGTCATGTGTATGTGTACCATGTGTGTGTGTGTATACAAATAGAATGTGTGTGTGTGTATACAGTGGTGTGTGTGTATATAGGTTCTCAGTTTTTGTGAATGTGGGCAGGTAGCTGTAGTGGGTGGGTGAGTGTTTCAATGTGTGCTCTCAGGTTTTAGAGTGTAGCAGTAGTGTGTGTGTGTGTGTAGATTGCAGTCCATAGAGTGTTCTCAGTTTACAGGTCTAGTGAACATGTGTGTGTGTACATTAGGTGATGTGTTTGTGTGTGTTTCAGAAATCAGTGTATACACAGATTCAGTTTCCAGTTTACACCCATTTGTATTTCGAAAAACCATTAATCAAAGCTAACATGAATCACAAACATGTAGACTTAATCTCAGACATAGAATAGGATCTAACATTGTAAATTAATCTTCTAAAATCATTAAAAACATAATTTAAAATCATGAATCATTTTTTAGAACCTAGTATCAGATTATTTGGGGAAAACATAAATTTGAATTAAAAACACAGTTAATATTCAATTAATTGGGTTGGTAAACGTTGTGACATATGTGTATGTGTCACACCAATGATTTGGTGTCCATAAAATCAAGACACGACGTGTCCATACCCTCTCGAACACTCACAGACACATGCACAGACACACAGTCTCGTGCACGTGTGTGTGTCGATCCATGACACGACATACGACACGATACCACTCGTGGATGTGTCCACCTAGGGTAGGTGTACGTATCTAGAACCCTGATATGTGTCCAAGTGTCCTCGTGTCGTGTCAAAAAGTGCATATCCGAACTCAAAACTCGCACAGCTACACGCAGGCAAGGATCAGTACGATCGAGATTTCTCTCGATCCGCTCGATCATTTAGCCTCAAACTTCGTGTGCAAGGTGACAGTCAATGCCCCTTCGTGTCCAATAAAAATCAGACCTAAACGTGTCATTTCCAGTTCACATGACACGTCGAGCAGCACCATACTGCTCTAGTGCACAGCAAGCGTGTTCTTATCTTTGTGTGGACACGACTCAGAAATCAGTTTAGAGCTTGGGGAAATCAATGAGCACATTAAAATAAATAATTCCAATAGAAATATTTCGAAAATACAATGAAAAAGTTTTTAGTGGCATTTACACAAACATTTAGAGATAGAAACTGATACGTGTCCGATACGGACACAAAACCAATATAAAACTTCACCAAACACACACCACAGCTAGGGGACACCTAGATCTAGGCTATCATACAAAGAAATCAAGATTAAATGATAGTTTGAGGTGTTTACCTATAGAGTATCAATCACAAAGAAAAAGCCCCAAATAGGAAGATTCCTCTTGCAAGCCAAAAGCTCCAATTGTACCAAATCTGAGATTTCTCTCCATGAACAGAAAATAGAGTAGGATTAGGTTCTAATGCAAGAGATTAGAGTCAAAAATGAATTAAAATGAAAGAGTTATGGATTGAAGAAGAAGGACGAATACCTCTTTCTTTCCAAAAGTTGTTGTGATCCAAAAGAGGCAAGAACTAGGAAGAGAGATTAAATAGGGGGATTCCCTAGGCCGGCCATGTAAGGAGGAAATTAGGGTTAGGGTTATGGCTAATGGACTTGGGCCAAGTTTCAATGCTAAAAGAAATCAATCCATAAGTCAAAAGTCCATGCACTAAATCATTTATTCTCTATATGAAACTTGATTCAAATTAACTCAACTTGTGTTGACTTAAGTTAGACTAGGATCCCACCATGCTAATCAAGTCACGATAGCTAAAGTCAACATCTAGGTTAGTCTCCAAAGTATTAAATAGCAAAGGTCAAAAATAAAAACCATCACTCCAATAATTAAAAATAAATCCAAAATTCTCAAAATGACCAAAATACCCTCAAGCTAAAATATGGTAGTGACAGGTTCAGAGTTTTCTGGGTCTGGCAGGCTATTACAGAAAGTTCGTACAGGATTTTTCCTAGAGTGCCGAGCTAATGACCCGACTCACCAGGAAGGACGTAGAGTTTGTTTGGTCCAAGGAGTGCCAGACCGCCTTTGAGGAGTTCAAGAAGAGATTGATATCGGCTCCTATTCTGACATTGCCATCTCGGTCCAAAGGATTTACGATTTACAGTGATGCTTTGGAAAAAGGTTTGGTATGCGTTCTTCAATAGCATGGAAAGGTGATTGCTTCTGCATCTAGACAGTTACGCCCACATGAGAAGAACTATCCGACTCATGACTTGGAGTTGGCAGTAGTCATTTTTTCTTTGAAGCTATGGAGAAACTATTTGTAGGGAGAGCGCATGGAGATCTTCACTGACCATAAGAGCTTGAAGTACGTGTTTATATACAAGGAGCTGAATATGAGACAGAGGCCATGGTTAGAGTTGATGAAGGATTTTGATATATCCTTACAGTACCATCCAGGGAAGGCCAACGTGGTTGCCGATGCTCTGAACAGATATCCGGTAGCCATGGGTTTGACGATGGACCATCATTTTTTGGCAGATTTGGAGAGTTTGGGGCATTGAGGTTATAGTACCTGGGATCAAAGAGCAGATGTGGGGCTTACAGATCCAGTCTAAGCTGATGGACAGGATCAGAGCAGCATAGTTTGAGGATGAAGCTCTGAGGGTTATCAGAGAGCAGGTACAAGCAAGATTATTGGATGATTTCTTTATCACCGAGGATGGGTCGCTGAGGCATGGTGCCAGATTATGCGTGCCAAGCAGAGAGCTTCGGGAGGAGGTTCTTCAGGAGGTGCACCGTTCTCAGTACTCTATGCATCCTGGTGCCATCAAGATATATAGAGACTTGAGACAACACGTTTGGTGGTATGGCATGAAGTACGAGGTATCTCAGTTTGTATCTAGATGCTTAGTGTGCCAGTAGGTGAAAGTCGAGAGATAGAGCCAGGAGGTCTAGTATAGATACTACCCATTCCAGAGTGGAAGTGGGAGCATATCACTATGGACTTTGTGTCGGGACTTTCACGTTCTCTAGGAGGAAAAGACGCAATATGGGTCATCGTTGATAGATTGACCAAATCGGCCCACTTCTTTCCTTTCAATATGGGTTTGTCTACGGAGAAGCTGGCAAAGATGTACGTACGGCAGATAGTCAGATTGCACGGGGTTTCAGTGAGCATAGTCTCGTATCGAGATAGTCATTTCACTTCCCACTTCTGGAGGAGTTCGCAATCTAGCTTGGGCACTCAGCTCAAGTTTAGTATCGCGTATCACCCCCAGACAGATGGGCAGTCGGAGAGGACCATCCAGACACTCAAAGATATGCTTCGTACTTGTGTGATAGATTTCGGAGGATCTTGGGAGGACCATCTTTACTTGGTAGAGTTTCCATACAATAACAGTTACCAAGCCAGTATAGAGATGTCACCGTTTGAAGCTCTATACGGATGGTGGTGCCGTACTCCTTTGTCATGAGACAATGTCGACGAGAGGGTTTTGCTTGGCCAGGAGATGATTGTGGATGCAGCTGAGAAGGTTAGGGTGATCAGGGATAGACTTCGGGTGGCTCAGGATTGACATCGGCATTGGGCCAATAACCATCGGAAACCTTTGGAGTTTGAGGTATAGTTTAGATTTTCTAGTGTTTGAGTCTAATTGTGATTGTTTGTTTTAGATCGAGTTTTAAGTTCGTGTTTTGTGCTAGGTTGGTGAGCTTGTGTTTCTGCGGATTTCTCCGACGAGGGGCACGATTCACTTTGGTCGGGGCTGGAAACTTAGTCCGCAATTCATCGGACCTTTCCGTATCCCGGAGAGGATTGCTGCAGTGGCATACCATCTGGAGTTAGCACCTACACTCGAGGGAGTGCACAACGTGTTCCACGTGTCGTAGCTGAGATGAAACATGACAGATCCTAGCCATGTATTGGATCATTCTGCGATAGAGGTAGGGCCTACTCTCCACTATCCAGAGCAGCCTGTGGAGATACTGGATCGTCGGGAGAAGGTGCTCCGGAAACAGGTCACTCCTTTGGTTCGAGTTGCATGGAGGCATCACTCTCCAGGTGAGTCTACCTATGAGAGAGGATGACATGCAGGAGCGTTTTCTTTATCTCTTCGAGCCTTGAGGTATTGCTCTTTGTTTTCTGTTTGTGTTTCTCGTGTTAGTTTGTTATAATTTCGAGGATAAAATTATTATAAGGGGGGTAGATTTGTCACCCTCACTTTCCTAAATAAGGATTATATGGTCATTTCCTACTTTTTTATATTTAAATAATAATTTAAATTATGGTTTTTAATATAATTACCTGGATGATTTTTAAACAATTATTTTAGATATATATATATATATATATATATATATATATATATATATATATATATATATATATATATATATATAAACAAAAAATATATGAAAAAGAAAAGAAAAGAAATTTTAATTGTATTTTAAAAATAGAAATATTATAGAAAAATATTAAAGGGATTATATTTTATATTTTATATGTACATGTATATATATATATATATATATATATGTATATATATATATATTTTTAGAAAATGCAATTTATTGAAATAAAAGTAGTGGCTCCAATAGAGCATTACAGGTAGTACCATAGGCGAAAACGCACAAAAGGCCTTGGTAAATGAACTAGGAAACGTAAATCTAATTAGTAGAAAACACAAAAGTAGTGACAGTAAACATTCAAATTTCGAAAAATCGAAATTTTGAATTTTGGAAAATCTGGCAGTTCGTGGGCGATCAGCCCAGCATTCACGCGTCCCGAGTTCGGTTTGGGGGTGGGAGGCCGCTGGGCCCTAGGGGGGTGGGTGCGGGGCCCTAGGATTTTTTTATTTTTTTTTAGAAAGGAAAAACGAAATTTGGAAAAGCTCGAATTTCGAAATACGAAAGGCGCTCCAGGCATGGGATACTGGGCCCGAGGGCGGAAATACGGATGCACTGCCCGAGGCAGTCCCGCAACCCGAGGACGCGCACTGCGCGAGGTGGGCGTGCTGCCCGAGGATGGCGTGCAGCCCGGGGGAGGGGGAGGCTGGAGCCAGGACGGCTCCCGGGGGCGGGGGTGCCGGCGGAAAGGCTGAGCGGTGGACCAGCGGCGGAGGGGGGCGCCGTCTCAGAGGAGGAGGCGGCGGCCGGAGACTCGACCTCCGGGTGGAGGGAGCGGGGGACGACCTTCGGAAGGTCAGGCGGAGGGAAAGGGGAAGCCAGGCGGCCAGGAAAGGTGGAGACGGGCGGCATGGGCGCCAGGAGGGGAGAGAGGAGAGGGAGGAGGAGGAGAGAACAGCCGGGGTGCTCGTCCGGCGAGAGGCCGCTCAACGGCGAGGGCGCTCCAGCAACAGCCGACGCAGGCCCGCTAGGAGAGGCTCCGGAGAGCGTAACGGTGGGCGGACGACGGGGTCGACGACGCCGAAGACGACGAGGAGGGTGCCAGGGAGGTGGAGAGACTCGCCGCAGACGCTGAGGGGGGCCCCAAGGCGGTGGAGAAACGCGCCATGGGCCACCGCGTACTGGCGGCGGAGAAGCTCGTCGCGGGTCCGTCGGCTGACGCCGAGCAGGAAGTCAGGACGGAGGGGAAGCTCGCCGAGGGCCCCCGCGCGAAGGGCTGCGTCTCGGCCACCGTCGCCCACGAGGGGGGGTCACGGACGGCAGAGGGAGCGGGGCTGGACGATCAGAGGCAGGAGGCGCACATCCGCCGGGAGCCGGAGGAAAGGAGGGATCCGACCTCAGAAAAGAGGGAAGCGCGGAGGGGAGCGCCACCGCCGGGAGGGGGGCAGCTTGGGGCTCAGCAAGGGAAAAAGACGCCGGCCACGAGAGCGGAGCCGCTAGAGGAGGCGGCGCCGGGATGAGGGGGTCCTGCATGACGCGTCTCTGGCCAGGCGGAGGGCCGAGAGGGGGAGGCACGGCTTGAGGGATCTCCGGCGACGAAGGACCAGGTGGAGGCCACTCCGGGAAAGACGCGGCCAGCGGAGGAGCAGCTGAAGGGGCGGTTAGGGGAGGGGGTGGCTGAAAGGGCGCCGGCGGATCTGCTGCAGGGGTACGCCTGGGACGGTGACGCCGCTGCCGGTGAGGACGACGACGCCAACGGGGAGGGAGGGAGGGGGTTGGGAAGAGAGGGGGGCCGCTCGGTGGGGAGCCGGCTGGATGAGTGGGGGGGGCCACTGGGGGGAGGGCCAGGCGGCGCCCGGCCAGCCAGGGGAGACGGGGAGGCCACCGAGAGGGACAAAGATTCCAAAAGTGGTGGCCGGTCCGGGGAGGCCAATCGGCCATCCGAACCACCAGACGCCGACCGGGGCGGTGGTCGGAGTGGCGAGGAGAGGCACACCCGCCTTAGGAGCTCCTGCCTGTGGCCTACAGCAACCCATATATATATATATATATATATATATATATATATATATATATATATATATATATTATATATATATATATATATATATATATATATATATATATGCCCATACATATACATAAATATGTACAAACCTACCAATATAATATATATATATATATATATATAAATTTATATATATATATATATATATATATATATATATATATATATATATATATATATATATATATATATATCTGAAGGTGCACTAGCAGATGAGGTTTGGAATCATTTCATGCTCTCTCTCAAGATACATACAAGATCTTCCCCGATAGAACAGAGACTTAGGAGGATGTGGTCTAGAGGCAACAAACACATCAAGAAAATCACTGCAGGAGCTATTGTGTGGGTGTTATGGAAGAACAAAAATAAAAGGAGATATGAAGAATATGGCTATGGGAGTGATCAACTGATATTTGAAGTTAAACGACAGATTAGGAAAGCCATGGTGAGATGTTCCCATGCTAATTTGCCTTTTGATTAATAAAGCTTATATCTTTCATTTTGTAGTAGGAGCCTTGCCTCCATTTTTGTAACCTGAGTTGGGACTCATGAAAATCAATAAAATTTAGTATTCCGATATATATATATATAAAATATATATATATATATGGATATATATATAAGTATACATATATATCTATATATATGTATGTATCTAACAACCTAGATAAAACTAACTACTAACTAAACCCCACAGCAACCCATCTATCACCTAAACAAAGTCCACACACGCACACACCTAGCTGAACCCCAACCCACCTAACCGAGACCCAACCTACCAGCAGCTAACCCAAGCCAAACATGCACACACATATACACACACAAACACTTCTTCTTCCATCGGTTACAACCAAAACCCCTCCATAAAACCATAATTTAAGAGAGAGGAAGAGAGTGATTCTCAGGGAAACTCAACCCAACCCTAACTCAGACGTCTTCCCGTTGCCGATGACCATCGGGCACAGCAGAGCGCCGCCCACCGCCGCCCGAAGCCGCACGGGCGCACACCACGTTCAGGCCGTATAGGAACCCATTTCTGGTAGCCATCTTCCCCATCTCGTATCTTTGTGCACGCTGGATCAAATCGACATCCGTAAAATTCTACGAATAGTCGATATGACCCTTTAGGAGCCCCATTAAATAGAGATTTGGACCAATTTAAAATTTCGTTTGAAGGGACTTGTAGACAACCTATACGGCTCTGTGAACCTTCTTTTATTTCCTGTTTTTATGGAAAGTACGTCTCGGAAACTAAATTCCAAAATCAGGAAAAATAGCGTTCTGAAAACCTGAATTTCGGGAAATTTTCCCAATACGGCGTGGGTCCTGTCAAACCGGGTGACTTGATCACAACCCGTAGGCATCAAAAGGCGCGTAAGGATGCTTTGGACGTGTGGGATTCGAAAAAACTTGATTTCGTCGCGTATGCACGACGAAATCAGTACTTATCCGTCGAGATACACTGTTTCGACCCTTTTGCGAATTTGCCAATTACTTTGTGCACGTTCGTCGAATCGAGACGAAACTTGTGCAAACAGGACTGGGTCATTTTTCTGGTCCTGTACACCAAGTTTGGTCCGATTATGAGAAGGTCGACCGGAACACTATTTTGGCGGGCTCGCAACCCGATCTAACGGATGAAATTGTGCACGACCCACTGAAATTCAACTTTGGACACACGGTTGGGTTCGTCTCGTCAAACCAGACTTGTAGACGTATAGTTTGACGACTTTAGAGATCATAGATATCGGCACATTTTTTGGTGGAAAGCGGGTCCAACAACGGACATCATTTTGGCCCAAAATTACCGTTTTGCCCTTGTGTCCAGAATTAGACTTATGGGTTAGCTATCCTAACTAATTTGACTATTTTGAACACGTTGGTATTGTCTGTTTCAGTATTAGGAGACTATTGCATGATTTGATCCTTGGAGGCTCATTGAGTGGCAGTTTTGATTCCTCAGTTCAGAACCAGGCGAGTACATTTTCTGATGATTTTTCATTCATGATATTTACTATGTTTCATGTATTTAGTGTAGATATTCATGAATCTTGACACATTAGCCACACGAATTGGTATTTTATGGATCCCGTCATGAGTTGTTATTCCTTGTTTACCTTGGTGTACCTTGTACAAGCCTTCTTGTAGTTCTTGTGAAAAGTACGGACATCAATTCTTGAGAAGACTTGCTACCTTCTCTTAGAATCCCATGTCATAGCGAGTCATGGTTGACCCACTATATCAATCGGGGGCGGCGGAATATTAGTCTAGACATGTGGTCAATACCCACCTTGTGTATTTTATAGATCCTTGTGAGTGTTAATCATACACTTCACGTATGATTAACCAGGCCCGTAGACCTTGTGCAAGTTCCCAAACCGGCCACATGTCAAAGCTAATATTCACTCACGTTGATAGTTGTCCTTGATTCTTGTACATGACATGTTCAGATATCTTTATTCTTGCTCTAGTTTACTGCTTTACCCTTACCATGCTACTTTCATGTACATTTATTTTACTCGTGTTTATTCTCCCTATTTACTGTTACATAGCACTTGTCATTTATTGGGAACTGCTGTTAGAAATGTGCTCGTTCCAATCCTGACTAGATATATTGACAAACTTTTACATATTATGGTGAGGATGGGTGTCCTACCTATTACGGTCCTCATGACGTAGTGGGCGTAGACCAGAAAACCCTAGTCCAGCAGGGTTTAATGCCAGCTGAGGAGGCTCTAGCAGTGACTCAGTCAGACTAGGATTTGATTGGACTTTGTCTCCAGCTTTTATATTAGACATGTTATGTTATTTCATACTTATTTGACTACTTTGTGACTCACTATGGATTTGTGTTAGCTACTTTGCACTCTGAGTTTATCTTTATCCTTATCTTTATCCTTATCTTTATTTGTGCCATTTATTTTTCCTGTTAGATTATGATTGAGTATATATGTATTTATTATATCCTCCATTCAGAGATGACAGGTTAATGTACATTATTAGATAGTAGACCTACAGCGTACTATGCCATTTCCACGACGTAGGTTGGGCGCTGTTATGCATTCGTGCCCTTACATTGGGTGCGGGTCATGACATAGCGTGCTAAGAGCCATATTAGGGAAAATTTTCTCCTTGAAGAGCCTCTTGAAGTTCTTCCACGTCAGGCCTCTCACTGATGCACGAGGGTCTGTGTGGTACCAGTTCAGAGCGATATCGAAGAACTGACTCACTGCTGCTGCTACCTGCAGTCTTTACAAGATCTCTACCAGCTCCAAAATCATCTCAACATCCTCTAGCCAGTCATCGGCATACAAGATGGCCTCGGTTCCCTTGAACTCTCGAGGGTACATCTACTTGAAGTCCTTAACAGAACCCTACTTCGCCTGCTGCTGCTGCTCCTGGGCAGGAGCACCCTGAGGCAGAGTAGTAGCCATCCTCTCAACTACAGCAAGTGCCAACTGGTAGGCACTATCAATGCTCTGGCGCAACATATGAGCCTATCGATGCTGCGCCTCGGCCTGAGCCCTCTGCGCCTCCATCATCTGCTAGAACAATGCAAACATCTGTGCAGTATCAGTCGATGGTGGAGGTAT
Organism: Iris pallida; assembly: GCA_029216955.1. Taxonomy (NCBI): domain Eukaryota; kingdom Viridiplantae; phylum Streptophyta; class Magnoliopsida; order Asparagales; family Iridaceae; genus Iris; species Iris pallida. The sequence goes on from JANAVB010009200.1 coordinate 18,711,549, forward strand.
AGGAAGAGGGTCTGGCGGTACAAGAACGATCCTCGAGACCGGTGGAGGAACACCTCTAGGAGCTGCCGACACAGAAGGAGCAACTCCAAGAGCTGCAACTCCCACAGCTGAAAGAGGAGGTTCTTAAAAAACAGACCTCTCCTTCGCTACAATAGCTCCAGCGCATTGTGATCTAGTCTCCGGCATCCAGAAGACAGATCGGCAAAAGAATCAATATGGCACAAGATAAGATATTTCAAGGAAGGACAGTTGATTTTGAAGAAATTGCAATAAAGGATTGAAATCAAAGATTTGGAAGTTTCCTAATTGTGATTGAGTAACTCTCTATATAGCCTATAACCTATATCCTAATAGCAGGTTCGTAGCAGCGCCCTACGTCGAGCACCACTACGAAATCGCACTAGTTGCAACTTTTACATGCATGGGCCACCACAAAAATGTGTCATGACCTGCACCCTGTTTAGGGCCACCACAAAAATGTGTCATGACCCGCACCCTGTAGAACGTTGTATAGGTTATCTATACCATCTAACATCTAACAATAATAAATATAAACATGCCATCTTCATACGGAGGAATAATATGACATACCAATTGTATAATCTCAATCGCAACTCTAAAGGAAAATAGAGCACGATATTTGAAACAAAGAGAAGTGATAACTGAATAAATAGTAAATTTGTCCACACAAGAGTCTAGAAGTTCAAGACAAATAAGTACATATCCTGAATATAGATAAGTCTCAACTAACAATCGAAACAATCCGATACAACATAAATAATAATAGTTCTAAACTATATCTAGGGCACTATCTACTGAGTAGGATCCTTCTCAGCCTCTTGCGTGCCACCCTCGTATGCCTCGTAGTGGGTAGGACAGTCATCAAAATCATCTATAATATTTTTATTAATGTACCCAGTTAGGATGGAGCGAATACATAAACTAACAGCAGTTCCATTTAAATTGACAAAAACTATAAAGCAGTGAAATAGAGAATGCTATATGCTATGAAGGAAATAATCTGAGACAATATAAACTGGAGAGAAATCTGTGAGTGCATGTAATGGAAGAGAACTACCATATCAAGATAGAGCAATCTAATGGTGAACTGAATGAATAAAACTGTAATAGACCATGTGTTTGGAATACCAATTAGATATGTGATCGGCTTGGGAGATTCAAAGATTTACACTAAGGAAGTCTAGCTTAACCATATGTGCAATGTATGCTAGCTAGTAGCCAATGTTTTAAACTACTTGTCGATAGTTCTTGATCACATAAATAACTAGTATTTCCCTCCGCCTCGACTGATACGATGGATCCAGCCATGATACGTTACTAGCCAATGTTATCCAATATATATATCAAATGTTGTCCAATACCAACGAGAACAGTATTCGATACCGTGGCGATGAGTTAAGGTAATATCTCATGACTGAAGATCCAATGATAATACCAATCCGTGTACAATCGTGTCAAGAATCATAAGTAACATTTCTAAATAATTAAATTATAGTGGTAATCAAAATAATGAAAACTATCAGAGAATGTACTCCCCTGTCGTCCAGAGTAATAAATGTAAATCAAGCCTCAAAGTGGAGTCACGAAGCCTATAGATGAGATACATGTGTTAAATGTAGTTTAACAGTGTGAAATGTGGTTTCCTAGTGTGTGACATGCAATCTAGGTCAAAACTAACTCACAGTTGACTTTTGGTTAACTGGTCAACCCTGGTCAAATCTTAGTCAAAATCTAGGTCAAACATTTACTCAAGGTTGACTTTCAATCCAATTAGTCAACCTTGGTCAACCATGGTCATTCCAGGTCAAATTAGCCTATATCAAGTCATTACCTTCCTATGAACATCCCATAACCTAACCATACCATTTATATATCCCTATGGGATATATCCATACTAATCCTAGGTTGACTCTACCTTAGCCATGTAGGTAAACCATTGCCCATATAGGTATACCATTCCTATATTAGATAGGCAAACCCTTACCTTACCTCAAGTTAGGATTTCTAATTCCTAGGGTAGGTAATACATTAGCTTAGGCTAGATGGGTATTATCCTTATACCTTATAAGATAGGTAATAGCTCAATATTTATATCCATATGTTGTGTATATACCTCTCTAATCATAGGTAATTCTAACTCCTCGAATTTGCATTCATCAAAACCTTAGTTATAGATAAATCTTTTACCTGGAATATTAGGGTAGGTAATACCCTAACCTAACTAACTCCTTAGTACCCCAATCAAAACCCCAAAATATGGATCAATGTTCCAATTGAATTCATCAATGGTGGCTTAAAGCCACACCAACCTTGCCCAAGGGAAATACCCCTTGTTGTCCCCGGCTAATGCAGCTGCTACTGCATACAATGTTGCTACTGCATACTCTGTTGTTAGTGCCTGGCCTTTGCATTGCTGTAAATATAAAGTTTTGAGTCAAAGCAAAGCAAAAAAGCAAAGTCCTGCCATCCACTCAATAGGTAATTTCATCACCGAAACACACACACACCAAAACTCTAATCACTCTATATCCTATACTAATATCCAACTCAACATGATACTAACTATTTAACATCCAAAATCCCATTCCTACATTACCCTGCCTAGGCCTATGGCCATGAAGTTATGGCCCAATGGCCAATCTCCTGACCCGGCCAATATGGCCTGCACTGGCCCCAAACCACTCATATATATATATATATATATATATATATATATATATATATATATATATATATTATATATATATATATATATATATATATATATATATATATATATATATACATATAACGCTTGATACCCTCCTTAACTGACACCAACCCTCATCACAAAATCTGATACACTGTGATACTTATCCAATAATCCATAGTTTTAAATAACTGATACATGCCTAAACTCGAGTTTCTCTCCACTGTGTCTATGCAGACAGACCCAAAATCCCCTACTATACAATTGAAGGCAAAATGGTAAGCCAATGAGCATGCTACAAATGCCTACAGGTGCATGGCTGTCCAAGGCAAACCATTGCCAAGTGCCTTCACTGCCCAGAGCAGTGGTTGTAGGCACTACACACGCTCACTCAGTAATACACATGGACACTCGACCACATGGGCTAGTAGGCCCCGGCACAAAACTCCAAAACAGAGAACCAAATTCCCCCAAAGAGGAATGCATACTATCACCTCTAACTGAACTAACCTCTAAACATGATACTATAACTAATGATACACTAGGATACTTACTTGCATTATCAATCTACTGACTAATTCTAACCAAACCCTCTGATACACTAATAAGAACTAACCAAGCTAACCATATCATGGCTAAAACTTTAACACACCATAAACAAGACACGCCTTTGGCCAAGGCCAAGAGTCTACTGCTCTTTCTAACTGCAATAGAAGTATCCCTCACATGCCCTGCACTCACCCCCTTCTAACACATATACTCATATGACTGATACTCATTACCACACTATCAACCATTACCAAGACACGCTCTTATCCATCCCCTTAAACCTAATTGGTACATAAGACACACACTAGGTTCTTAGGCTTATGGCACTACCAAAATAAGTCAAATTTGTGATATAATCAGCGACACATAGTTAAAACGTCACTAATATTTTGGATATTAGTGACGTATAATATAAACGTCGCTAGACGTCACTGTGTGGGAATAATAGTGACGTTAAGTGACATTTAGTGAGTACAGTTAGCATATTTGAAAGTAACATCGCTGAGAAGTCGCCGAATGTCGCTATAGTTTTGCAATCAGTGACGTTTAGCGACTTTCATATCTATGAGTCGTAATATTCTATATGTTATGCGACATTTGGAGTCGTCTTTTCTAAGCGTCGGTAATATTTCTAATATAGGGTTCCGACTATATTTTTCTTTCCTCCCACTCGTTCCCCAAAAAATTTTGAAACGTCCCCTTCTTCATCCAACTCCCCTCCAACAACGCGCGCCTCCAGCCACCTCCGTGCGCCTCCAGCCCCTCCGCCACCTCCGGTCGATAGCATCCTCCGATCGATAGCTTCCTCCTATTCCCCTACGCCTCCAGCGCCTCCTCTACCTCCACCTCCCCCCGTTCTTTGCCTACACCCCCGTTCTTTGCCTACACCGCCTCCAGCCCCAATCTCGGTAACCCCCCTCCTTTTCTCTCTTTTTCGTACAACGAGCACAGGACACCGGGACACAATAGACCACAGAAACTTGGATACAGATGCTGACACGGGACAGAACCGAATATGAAAACTTAGACACAAATGCTGACACAGAAGACAGGGACACACCTAACTGAACTTACTAACTGTCACGACCCGCACCCTAGAGTTAGGGCACGAGACGTGGGTACGTCCAGCCTACGCCGCAGTGTCGGCGGTAGAACGCTGTCCTAGGTCACATACATCTAACAGTATATGGCTATGCAGTTTATACTCCCCGAATGGGGATGACATAGCAGAATGTAAACTCAATCACATCTAAGGTAGAGCATAATGGAAGACAGATAAAACATGAAATCCAAAAGAGATACATCAGATAGAAGTCTAAGTGTCTAAGATACACAAACCCAGAAATACGTCTCAAAGCTCAAATACAGTAATCCATAAAGTAAATACAACTCCAGACAACTGAAAGTAGCTAACTAAACAACCTCTAATATGTCTCCTCTAGGCTAGCAGGCAACCTCCAAGCTATCTGTAAAATTTATCAACAGGTCCAGTCAGGACAGGAGCGAGCACAGTACATCTCAACAGTTCATAGCAGGTTAGAAAATATAATCATGCAGTAAAGTAAGATATAAATACTGAAGGAAATGCAGTATGTAAACAAAGAGAAAACTGTAATAGAAATATCTACTATAAGTAGAGAGCTACCAGTGACTAGTGATTTAGAGTACAAAGTCGACATGTGAATGGCTTAATTTGTACATGGCTATACTAAAGAGGCGTACATGGCTATTCTACTTTGAAATTGTTCACATGGCTATTTATACTCTTCCGAACCCCCAATTAATACACAAGGATCCAACCAAGTTATGTTATGATTCTATGTAACAGCCCCCGAAGGGTGATAAGCCCCCAAAGGGTGATAAGCCCCCAAAGGGTAGTACATAGTAGTCCCATAAATGGGATAAGGATTCAAAGAAGACTCTGTGATCATATAGGTATATGTCACAAGTGATCAAAGAACCAAAGAAGCATAGTGATACGCCATGTAAGTGAAACGTACAGAACATAGAGTACCCCGATGCTCTCTGAAGGGATAACATCTCAAGAAGGGATCCATATAGTACTAATCCGTATGACCAACGTGACAGTATCAAGTAAAGTAATTTAATGCAGGAAATAATTCTAAGCAGGATATAAAATGATCAGAGAATGTACTCGCCTGATAACCTGAACAGCTGATAAGTATAGGGGGTCCAACTGAAGCCACAGAGTCCTATTTAAAGCAACACAGGTTACAAGGTGTTCAATTTGTAATAAATAAATCTCTACAAGCAATCTATTTTATCCTAGGTTCTTCTAAGTCAAAACAACTCTAGGTCAACTCCGGTCAACCCTGAAAGTCAAACCTAGGTCAACTATGGTCAAACTAGGTCTAACAAGTCTAAATTAGGTCAAACAAGTTATTCTAGGTCTAAACAAACTAAGTATATGCAAATCAAGTATCCAAGATAGCTACTAACTCATAGCCTAAGTCACTTGCTAAACCAAGCACAAAACTAAACCATAAGCTAACAAGGCACACAAACTTAGTCATATAATGTATATATATTATTCACATTCATATATTCATATACATAGATATATATAGAAAAGCTATATATATAGGCACATACATATATATATATATATATATATATATATAAATATATATATATATATATAGAAAGAGAGATAAAAGAGTAAGTGAGTATGTGTGTGTTTGGCATGTGTGTGAAAGGATATGTGTTAATGTTCTAAAATTTAGTGATAGGTAGGTGTATGTGACATGGGATACATGATGTCAAAGGGTGTATGAATGCATGTGTGTAAAAGGTTGTAGGTTAACTCAGTTTATAGGAATACATACATACTTACCTTGTATACATGCATACATGTATATCATGTATATTACATTTACATGATACATACACGTATACTTTTATTATATTATACTTACATTAATGCATATTAGATACTTGTATTTATATTAACGTATTGCAAACATTCATTTCATTCATGCATTTATGCATTACCTGCATGTTTTATACATATGCATACATTGTATATTCATATTATTTTATATATTAACATAGAGACATACAAACATGCACACATCATATATTTCATACATTGTATTACCTTACATATCATGTTATATATTATCATTCATTTCTTTCATATATTACATTATCTTTAAGTTGAATACATCATATATGGATACAATACATTATCTTGCATGATTGCATTCATATATTACATTCTATATTACCTATATACATGTATTTCCTCCATTCATTCATGCTTGCATCATATACTCTACATTACCATACATGTTATCATTATATATTGTATTACAATATCTATACATTATGCATTCATATCTATCATTACATATATATCTTGTATTCATATCTACCATTCATATATACTTTCATGCATACATTGTATATCATTCTTTCATTCATGCATTGCTTATATGCATTATATTAATTGCATTCCTACATGTTTGCATTCAACCATATATATAAATTAATGTAAAAAGAATATATATCATATATATATTATTTCATTCATCTAACATATCATGCATTACATACTCTATATTCATTTAATATCCATACTACATAGGCTCATAGGTTACACAAAATGCATCTATCGTGTAGTCACTCTTCTACTTAAAACTAATACTGTACCAATTGGGTATTCACTAAATTCTAGGATTAAAGTATGTTATAGATCTTTGTGTTAGCTTTCCGAAACTTTAAACGGATCGCATTTTCATGTCCGGAAGCTCCCGGAATCGCAAAAACACCGAAACGTATTCGTCTTTCGTACAACTGACACTCAAATAATTTTACAGAAAGTTTCAGAACGAATTTGGCTTATTAAAATATATATTTGGAAAGCTAACTTCGATACGGTGCTTTCAAAAAAAGGGAGATAAATCGGAGTTTTAAGCTAAAAGTTATGACATTTCTAAGTTGCTATTGCTACTAAAACGTGGATAAATATTATGACGAATTTAGGTAGTTTGAGACAAAAGAAACACAGGTATATAACATAATATATCAAGAACTCACTCTCTACACTAATATATATATGAGACACTATAGAACACATCTTCAATACAAAAATATGAGATTAAACATGTAATAATTCATTGATACATAACAACAACACATAGTGTGTCCAAATTTTGGGGTTTTCTCACATGGACACAACCACAACTCAAAGGACACTCCTATGACCTCCAAATGGACACGAAATGGACACAAATGGAGATACAACCATGGGGGTCATGCCTATGGGTTCAAAATATTTTTATATGCAGAGATGGATTAGAGGAGAGATTATACCTTCCGGGAGAGAGATTCAAAGGAAAATCCTTCTGACACGACACCGACACGTAGAGATTCTAAAAGGACACGAACAAGTTCCGAATCCTCCCAAACTTGGCTAGCACCCTCTAACCATGGAGTAGAGGAGAAATAAAGAAGATTTGGTGGAAGAAAGGGTTGATTTGGAGATGAAATCAATGGAGGTTCATCTCTAAATTAATTTGGGGAAGAACAAGAGAGAGAAAGTGGATGAAAATAAATGAATGAAGGAGTGACTCACTCCTTATCCCCCCCATAGGTGGCTGCCCAAAAAGGGTAAGGTGTCCCCTATTTGAATGTCCAAAATGCCCTCCACTAATCTATTTGATTTAAATTATGAATGAGTTAAAGGTTGAGGTCAATTTAGTCTAGTTTAAGTCTCTAATTAAACTAAACATATCCATAAATAATTAGTCTAACTACTAACTAAAATTAATATCATGTGGACAAAAATTAATATCATGTGGGCCATGTCTAACTAGTGTGTGGGTCCCACTAGAGTCAAACTGCCCCCGGGTTCCCGTTTCAAGTCGGATTGAGTTGAAATTCGAACCCGACTCAAATAACCCCAAAACAATATCATAAATAATAAAATAAATTTCAACCCCAAAATAATATCATAAATTTTAAAATAAATTTTAAAAATATTCAAAAACGTAAAATGACAAAAATACCCCTATTTCTAAAAACTGGGGGTGACACTAACACCAAGGCCTACAGGCCTGTGCACTAGGCTGAGCCTTGCTGCTACTATACACTGCTCAATAGTGCTGGTAATGGACAAGTAGCCAAGATCATGCCCTGCCCCAAATGCCTGCACTAGCCTGAAGCCCTCACTTATCAAACACTGATACTAACTGAAAACTCTAACTAACTCTTAGACATGAAGCTAACTGAGACTCTAAAATAGGAAACTAGTTGATACTCTAAAGGAAACTAACAGATACTCTATGAAACATACCAAGTCCTCACTTCTAGTCGCTACCATATGGAATGGGGCACTGGATCACAGGCTTATGGCCAATGTGGTACTGGACGACAGATCCAGGAACAGCACCATAAGGACGATGCTGCGCTTTTAGCACGATTGGATACGCTCAACTGCAGCATTATGGAGCTCAGGGATATGACTAAGAGGACAGAGCGGGGCGTCGCTGATCGTAGAGCGTCGACAGATTGCAACGTGATGGATCTGTAGGCATCACAGCTGTCCATGGACGAGAGGCTGACGTTGATACAGGATTCGATGGTTGATAGCAGTACGAGGCTATTTTCTAACATGGATTTATACCACCAGCGACTAGCAGCGTTGGAGCGTCATTGTACTCCGGGTATGCCTTCATCGTCGTCGACTCCGCCTTCTTTATCGACACCGACTCCACCGACGTCACTACCTTCTTCATCGATGACGATTTTATGGGAGGAGTACAAGATGTTTCTATCCTTGAGGCACGATGGTGCCGCTCCTCCTCCAGATCTGCAGTAGTCCGAGTTAGGACTGTTTGATATGATGATATTTTAGTGTTTATTTATGTTGATTGTTTGTTTGTGTGTAGACTTTTAGTATTGGTTGTGTAAACTTTGGATATTGGTTTGTTGGTTGTAGACTGGGGTTGATTGTTATACACTTTGGATATTGGTTGTAGACTTTGGATATTAGTTGTAGACTTTGGATATTTTAGTGTTTGTTATACACTTTGTGTTGGTTGTGCACTTTGGATATTGGCTTTAGACTTTTAGTATTGTTTGTGTTGATTGTTATACCGTTGTGATTTATCGGTGTTGAGTGTTCCACCGAAGGGGTCGGCGAACAAAGGAAGAAAATGTGCTTTTGTGTATCTATTGTTAGTTATTAAACTCCAGGAAAAAATGTGATTCTGTGGACACTCTTTAATTTATTTAATTTTTACTTTTGTTGCAATTTAGCGACGTTTAGCGACGCAGGGAAACATCGGTAAACGTCGGTAAGTCGGCAGGTATACCGACGCTTACCGACGTAATTGTGCGTCGGTAAACGTCGGTAAACGTCGCTAAATGTTCCAGGATTTCCCTCGTTAACTGAATCGGTAAATGTCGGTAAGTATTCTAAATATGTCGCTAAAAGTTCCAGGATTTACCGACGTGTACCGACGTAATAAACGTCGCTATATTACCGACTGTGCGCCGGTGAACGTCGATAAATGTTCCAGGATTACCGACATACTTTTTGCGTCGGTAAGCGTCGTTAAGAGCGACTATTAGCGACGTTTTTCCTGTTAGCGACTAGGTTTTCTGCGACAACAATAAAACGTCGTTAAATACGTCAGAAAATGAACTTAGCGATGTTTTCAACCTTTTTAGCGCTATTTTTTGGGCGTCGCTAATATGACTTATTCTGGTAGTGTGGCTTAGGCCAAGATACTGGCCAAATGGCCAAGTAGCCTCTGTACTAAACTAAGGGCTAACCCTACTCTCTATCTACTACCATCGAAATTTAGCCATATGATACCAACATTACATTGGTACCTCCTAACCAAAGGCCAACCCGAGCCTCTTGCTAATTACTAAACCCCTTTGACACCCAAAACACATAAGGGACATACTACACTCCTAAGCATTACACAGAGCATAGCCAAGGACAAATGCTCTGTACTACAACAATGCTCTGCTGCTGCCTTGCTTGCTGCTGCAACTGCCTGCTGTTGCAAGTGCTTGCCAAGGCAGACAAAGCAAGCATGCTGCAAATGCCAAAATGCTGCTGCCAAAACAAAGCAAGCCATATGCAAGCAATGCCTAGGTATGAGCCAACCTTTGGTACATAACCCAAACCTCTTATACTAAACCCAAGACCCAAAGCCCCTGTACTAGTTTATGATGCTAGGTAACTCTCTCTAACCTCTCACTAAACCAATTCTCTGATACTTGAAAACACTTGGACACTTTCATAATGAGCTCACTCATACAACTTGATATCTTAACTGATACCAAACACTATTGCACTATTTCTTCTCACAAGTACCCATATTTGGTACTCAAATAATGCACCCCTGATACCTTAAGACTCTGAACTCTAACTAATTTCTGATACTCTTATATACCCAACATGCATTCACTCCACCATAGGCCACGATTCTGGCCCGACCTCCATTTTTGTTCATACTATCACACTAGTGACACACATTCACTAATCTAGGATATTACACTATATAAATCCTCACTAGTTACCCATATGTTGCCACCTATAGATACACTAAATTGCCATGTCTACAGCTAGCTAGGATACACTGCCTACATTCACTGTCCCCATGGCAGTGCTCATGGACTCAACACAAAGCCCAAAAGCCCTCACACATATGCATGCCTATCCATCCCAAGAGCAAAACAAGCCAACCATAGATATAAAATTGACAAATAGAATTAAAACAGCCTATTAGACATTCTAACAAGCAATTAGTGGGTAAAACTCGTAGTGCCCTACAAATGGACACTAAACCCTAAGCAATTATCATAATAGGACTCATTAGGACCTCAATATACTCCCTATGAGTCATGGGGTGGGTCTCCTATATGAATACATAAAATTTGACCATAGAAATGTAAGTTTAGAGAGTTATACCTATGTGGAATGAAGCCTCTACCAAGCCCCATGAATTTTTTGAAGACGGATGGAGAAAGAGCTTCCAACACCTTGCTAAAGCCTTCTTCTAGCCTCCTTAAGAATCCCCAAGCCTTTGCCCAACAAATGGAGAGAAGAGGAGGAATTTTGGGAGAGTTTTGTATGGAGGAATGGATGGAAACCCTAGATTAATGGTGGCTGCCATTTGGGGAAAAATAGGATTAAAAAGGCATTAGATTATCCCTAATCCTTTCATTACACTTAGAATTAGGTGGGTCCTTAAGTAGGCTAAGTGGTTTGGCCCTACTCATGACTTATGTTCAACCTAACCATAAGTAGAGTCTAATTTATCAACCAGTTGGTGGTCATGTTAACTGGTGTCTACCATGACTAATGAATAGCTAGACTATTAATAAATATATCCATCATATTAAAAGAAAAAATATACAGCAAATTGTGAAATGATAAAAATACCCTTATTCTAGAACAGTGGTAGTTATAGTTAGATAGCTAGGATATTTATCTGAATTTTTCTCCAGTTATCTATCTGAGATGTCTTATTATATTTTCTACTCTTTGAGATGTGTTGTTGACTCTTAGACTTATTTTTATTTGGTTGTATTATACTTTTGACATCTATCTATTTCTTTATCGTGCTATTATTCTTCCTTAGCCACTTGTGATTGAGATTGTATCTTTATGTGATTCTCCTCCATATGAAATGTTATTATCGACGGGTAAATTTATATTGTGTTATAGTTAGTTAGACAACCTAGGACCGCATTCTACCAACGATACTGCGGCGTAGGCTGGACGTACCTACGGTCTCATGCCTTTTCACCGGGTGCAGGTTGTGACACTATTGTAGGCTCGCTTGGCACAATAACATAACTAAGATAATTTAATTCGGGAACTACATGGGCCACCATAAAAACCATGTCATGTCCCAGTCCCAAAATACTCGGGACCAAACTACGTAATAATGACCAACATATATGTACTAGAGAATTTTTCCAATTTAATGGATCCCTAATGACGTATATCACTATACCTAAATGAACCATAGTCATAGGTATGCTAATCTCATCCACTGAATAAGTAAGCTAGTCTGAATGCGATAAGGTCAAGTAATCAGAAATAAGTGATACAGAACCATAATGACTATATGAAGTTGGTGGAGACAAATCCACTACTCAAATATGTCGAAATAGAGTACTGAAGGGAAGTACAAAAAGTAAGATAACTAGATACAGACTCTAAGTGGAAGACTTCATCCAAGATTGGATCATACAGAATCAGATGAAGTCAGTTGGAGAGATCTCCTCGTCACCCGATACTGCATCTGGTCCCGGGATGTACGTCTCTGGGTACTCCTGTTCATCTTATCCTGAAAGAAAACCAGGTCCTCAAAGGGAAATAAAAAGATGCATAATACACAAGCCAGGATGCATATAAAGTAAAAGAGTTCAGTGGTGTTCTAGCAACTAAGTGTATATGCAATGAAGACATCTTTCGACATATGGGGTTGTCTCTAGTAGGGTACTCATGTTGTGGCGCTCCCTCCAGGCACCCGTCGTACAACAACAACATAGTGTACATTACTCGTAGCCCCTATGCCTAGTGACTGTCTTCCTCATCCAATGAATCTAAAACAGGTGGACTCCTCGACACATTCAGTTCCTAATGTGAAGTCGAGTTTATCATACAAATAAAATGTCTAACGTGAGCTTTGTTGTCACACGTTCCGTCATTTTGTTGATCAGTCGGGTACGAGGCTACATGCCCTATCTACTCAACAATTTAGTGGCAGTCTCCAATGGCCTAGGCTAAAAGTAAAGAACTAATGCATCTCGTTGGTTGCACCCAGAGTCATGCTCGAACACGCAAATATAATGCAGTATTAAAATAGCAAATCATAAATTTTAACTAAAATGGAAATGGCATAGTGGCAAGGTATACTTGTCTCCTAAGTCCGGTAGCTAAAAAGAAGCAGAAGCTAGTATAGAACCCAAGTCCAAAGAACCAAAGTAACCTAGAGAATAAATTGGAAATTAATTAAAAATATGATTACGTGCCATAATAAGAGCTTACGTTCAATTGAGTATATAGCTTATTTAGGGTTCAAGGCTACCACCAATCTGTCTCAATTGGGTGCTAGATCCAAAGCTCAATACTGTCCCTCCTAGGATACTCTACTAACAGACACATATGTTTCACTTGGACTGAAACCCATAACACAAGCACTTAGTTTTGTTAACTTTCCAGTCTATCCATTTAAGTTTTCCTCCACTTTGCACACCCATATATAGGCACTTGGTCATAAAGATACCTTATTCTGCTCACAAAAATGCATTGCATCCCAGGGGACTACACGCATATTATTTTGTCTACACCTCAACTTATTTCCGCACACTCAAATATACATGCTTACTATATATAGAGAACAGACACAACACAGATTCTCTCCATCCTTTCCCTCCCAATTAGGCACCTTCACACACTAATATATTCACAGCTAGCATACGAATGCCTATGCACACATATTTTTTTTTTGCTCCTCCTTCAAGTAATCACCACAAAGACCCGTTATTTCATTCCCATCATTTATAGGTGCAAAGTTTCCTATTATCACACTTATGGAAATACTACTTCCCCCCTTCTCCATTGGACAACCATACAAAAACAACACACCAATATACTCTCATTCCTTCCTCCTCCTGAACTTAACCTTACATATACAAATTTACACAGGAAAAATATTTCCTACCGAATAAATAAACCATATGATTATATTTTACTCATAGTTCTTCCATCCCATGCATGTATAAAACAAAAACACACACATCATATGCATTGCCTATATCTATAACACATGTACACAAACCTTTTAATCCCATCCAGGGAACATCATTCAACTAACCTTCACCAATATTATATAACATCCTCTATTCCTTCTTCCAAATAACACACTAACATGCAAGGAAGAGCTAACGAACCTGGGTTCTATATTAATGTCCACAATTAAAATTTTAAGGCATTAATCTAACCCTCAATACTCCAAAATATCAAAAAACTCTAGTTACCATATGCTAGCTCTAGCTATAGCTAGAAGAAAACATAAAGGAAATGACACTGGTGGAAGAAAGAGCTTACATGGATTAGTTTCTTTTCGATCGAGCTACAAATATAGCTTTCTTGCCGATGCCAGAGTTAAACATCGCTATGCGAAAGTGGAAACGTCAGTGCTTCTGCTATGAACGTCTCGACGATATTGCTAGCGGTGTAAGGGCAGCTCAGTTAGATGCAGATCGGCCAGGTATCGAAGGGAGAAGCTTGACGGCTAGGGCTTATGGTTAGGAAGGAATGAATAGCTAGGTTATATAGAGAGAGGAGGGGTAGAAGAACTATTTTTTGCCAGCTAGAAAGGGAGGAAGGATGAACTACCGGAATTGGGGATGGAGAATGCGGTTGATGTTGTCATTTGGTGATTGGCGGAAGGTCTGCTGGATAGTACGTGAATAGCATGCAAAGAGAGCTGCTTGTCCTCACACATATACAACTGTGGCTTGGCCGGTTCAATGGAACAGTCCTTAGTTAGTTCACATTAGCACCACATGTGGCTTTAATCTAACTTTAGCAAAGGGGAACAAAGGAACAATTATATTTGGGCTAAAGAAATAGGAAGTTGGCCCTATACTGGTACTTAACTAACATGTATATTAGTTTATTAATGTAACACCCCAGTTCCAATATACGTAGGACTATGAATATGCACATGCCAGCTATATGTATACGCAGACAACTCCAATATATGGAAACTACGTATATACACATAAGCTGTAAAAGAAGAGCTCCAACTCATAACAATATAACATGGTCACAGGCAATATCTACATCTCATCCACAATGACAAATAAGAGAAATAATAACCCAAATGTCTCAACTAAATAATAAAGTAAAATATCTGTCGGGCGGAAACAAATCCACTACCGAGCTACTGAAAAAAGTAAACTAAAATTAATACGAGAAGGAGTCACAACTACATAAGTCCATCAACTAAGTAAACAATCAGATAGGCTCCGAAGGCGAGACCTCCTCGGCTACAAATGAAGAGTCTAGTCCGGAATCGTACTCCTCGGGATATTGCTCATCGTCTAAACCTGAAAAGATCACCGGGTCCTCAGAGGGATGTAACAAGATACAAGAAAACACCATGCCGTATAAACTGTGATATATAATAGAAAATAAAGTGATGCATGCAATAGGGCTCCTAACCATTCTACTGTGAACATGCAGTTGAGATACAATCCTTCGACGCATGAGCCCTGGCTGATAATAGGATTCGGTATATTCCCTTCTTGGGCACCAATGACCAAGCGCGTAACATTCAAGAACGCCAGTGGCCAACCTGAGGGGGGTAAGCATACCCGTATCTCCAGCGGAGCTTTCGGGTTTTAAGAAAAAGTATAATAGAAGCCCATACGTCAAGTATTATTCTTCCCACCCAATGTCTAGTATCGTCATCTCCATGACTAATATGAACCTCTAGTAACCACCAAGTCTACTCGCATGCAATTTTATTGGCAGCTACTCATATCCGTCGCACGCCTCAGACGTATCGGTGGGCAGCCGACTACGCGAGTACGTGTCCTACATGTAACTCACAATACGTGATAAAGCATGTGTCAAGGCCGTATGAGATATACCAATACCTCATCATCAATGGTTGGCTACTAGGCTATGTCAATGCAAGAGAATAAAACAAAGCAAGTAAAACAACCGATATAGTTATTTGCACCCAAGTGTGACTTGGACGCACAATGATATAATACTAACAATAGATAAGTAATGCTGAATATAAATAACTAAAAATAAGATAAGGTAAATCACAGAGTAAGGTGGCAAGGTATCTTGTCTCACGGTGTGGAAATGGCAATCCAACAATCAAGTACGTCAGCAATGGATCTCAAAATCTATGAACGACTTCGGATGCTGAAACAAACATGAAGAACATTCCTGGTGTAAAAGATATATCTAGAAAACTCTTGTCCAAATGTCCAAGTCTGGAATATAGGCAAAATTATAATTTTGGGTCAAAACGATGTTCGTCGTTGGACCCGTTTTGCACCGAAATGCGTGTCAGTACCTACTGTCTCTAATGTCGTCAAACTACATATCAACGGGTCCAGTTTGGTGAAATGAATCCAACCGTATCTCCAAAGTTAGGGCCATACACAAATTCGTCCGTTAGATCGGGTCGCGGGGCCCGCAAAACGACGATCCGGTCAACGGTCTCAGAATCGGAACAAACTTGGCTCACAGGACCAAAAAAATATTTTGAGTCCAATGGCACAATTTCCATCGCGATTTGAGGAGTGTGCACAAAATAATTAGGAAAATTGGAAAGAGGCCGATATGACGTTCTTCGATAGATACGGGTCAAACTCGTCGTGCACACGTGACCAATTTGAATTCCGTCAAAGCCCACACGTCCACAAAGTTGATACACACCTTTTGATGCCATCGGTTTGCGACGGAGTCGTCCGGTTTGTCAGGACGGACCTCGTATCGAAGAATTTAAGTTTTTGGAAACTAAATTTTTATTCAATTTTGTAACTAATTTGTAATAGAAAATTATATATAAAAATTAAAAGCAAAAATAAGTTCTTGATCTCCTATAGGTTGTCTACAAGTTCCTTCAGGTACATTTTCAAATTGGTTGATATGCGTTCCAAAAAATGACTTCCAAAATAACTCATCGGAACAGTTTATATGCCCAAAAAATTATTATTTTTCTTGATTTTGGAACTCGATTTTCTTCACGTACATTACGAATTAATCGAAACTATTTAAAGGGAAACGGAGAGGGTTAGGTAGGCTTTCTAACGGATCTAATAGAATAAAAAACGATGGAACATACACGAAAAAAAATAGATGGTGAATTAGGGTAGGTTGGCTTTAAACAGAGCACCCTCTATTTTCGGGTGCGGCGACGGCGGCCGCGGCTGCTCCTGTGATGGCGCGCGCGTGCAGGAGGTAGGAAAATAGGCGAGGAATGATGTACAAGGGCTCTCCGGAGTCTAGGGTCGTGGAACACGGTAACGTTCAATGGTATGGAGAAGGAATAGGATTTTTTATTGATATTTATATCCAAGAATTTAATTTGATTTTTGATCGAATTAAATCGCGATTTTGACCAAGATTTGGATTTGAATTCGTGGAGAATCCTATCGGGATTGCATAGAAATTTTTTTTTTAAAAGATTTGGCATAGATTTGGTGGAGTTTGAAGTTGAATCCACTTTTTTTCTCTTACGAAAATGGGGGGTTCGGCCTTGGCTGCGTTTGGGGACGGGAGGGAACAGTGCAAGCACTGTTTCCTATTGGTATTATTTTGTTTTGGTTTTTTCCCCATTAGTAATATACATATACATATATATAGTTAAGTATATATATATAATAATGTGTATTTATGCACTCATGAAGCCACAAAAATTCTAGTCAGTAACTTTCAATATAATAAATAATATGCATAAATAAAATCAAAATAAAATAAAAATTAAAAATAAAATAACCAACTATTTGAATATTTACTTATTTATTAAAAATGCCTATGTACTAACACACACGTATTAGTATTGATATAAAAATCTGTAAAAGCCTTTATTTTTTTTCTCCTCTAGAATATACATATTAAATATAATTATTTTAAAATAATTTAAATTATATATGTTGTCATAGAAGTAAAATATCTTTACTCTCATATTCATCTATTTAGTGTATATATATTATATATATATATATATATATATATATATATATATATATATATATATATATAAAATATATATATATATATATATATATATATATATATATATAGACACACACACACACACACATAGTTACATAACAAGAAAAGTCGAAGAAAGTTCTAAAATAATATAATAAATATATTTGAATATATGAATAAAGTCCTCTATATAAATAACACACATATTGAATAAGTAAAGATATATACTAAATATATATCCATGTATATATTTTTGTGAAAAATATATATATTTAAGTCATAAATTTTAAAAACTCTATATATACGTAACATACATACACTATATATGTATATGCACACAAATGATAAAAATGTAAATTAAAACCTATCGCAAATATATTTTCATACATAACTAATCTTCTTTAAGAATGCAAATTAAGAATGGAAAATAATATATATAAAAATTAGCAAACATTAGGGTGTTTACATTCTACCCAACTTACAAGAATTTTGTCCTCAAAATTAGAAATAATGCACGACCTATAAAGACGAAATGCAAAACGGAAGAAAGAATCAAGCGCGAAGATCGTGTCACGAATTTCGTGCAAACGAAGGAGATGGTTGTGTATGTCGTCCTCGTGTTTCCATGTTTTAGCGGAGCACTAAGATGACACACAAACCGAGAGAGTGGAATAATGTATGATACTTACAAGGGTCACGACCGTGGTTTCTAACTATATAGGATATCCTTCGTATTTCTATATCTATCAAGGTTTATAACATAAAATTTAGTTCATTCTATGATCATGGTCATGCATTGGTAAATTTAACTAAAATGTCATACCTGCATCTATGGCTCCTTGGGTTGGTGGCCCTGTGGTGATCATGCTGAAGGCTTGTCCTGAGTTTTGGTTGCCCTTTGGATATCCAATAGCTGCTGGCGGACGTGGTGCTCCTCCTCCTGATGCTGGTAACGCTACTCCCTGCATCTACTGCTGTCTAGAAGGACAATCTCGAGCTTGGTGTTGATTTGACAACTTACGACAACAATCCCTCTGAAAATGCCCCTATTTACCATAATAATGACGGGTGGGTAATTCCCTCACTAGATATGGAGAAGCTCTAGGCTGTTGTTGTGTCGCGGGATGTCTTATGGGTCCTGCTGGTGTAGTCTTAGCTGATTTAACGGTCGAAATAGCTCGTCGTTGTTGTGCCTTCTTATTTCTTGCCTCTTGAGTACTAGCTTCGGCCAATACTGCTGCCTGTGAGACTTGAAACTCGAAACTAGTGTGTCGCTAAAGCTCTATGCTCAATCTTTTATAAAATCTCTTGGCCTTCTCCAACTCTGTCGAAACTAATCTAGGAGCAAAATGACTTAACCGACTGAACTCGATGTCGTATTCATCAATTGTCATGCTTCCTTGGTCCAAGTGTAGGAATTGGTCATAAAGTGCGTCCTTGGCAGTGTTAGAGAAATACTTTTTATTGAACAACTCTTTGAATTCCTTCCATGTTTGGTCAAGTCCTAGTCGTCTCTCCTCTGTGGCCCACTAATTATATGATTTTCCTTCCAACGGTTATTTAACTGCCATCATCCATAGATTTGCAGACAACTCTGAAGCCCTTGAAAGATTTTTTGTCTTAACCAGCCAATTGGTAATTCTATGACGTCTTCAGTGCCTTTGAATGGTGGGGGATTCATGTTGAGGAATCCCTCGATAGTGCCTACAGAGGCTTGGGGTGCTCGAGTCAGTGTTGTCTCCAAACTCCTCCTAATATTTTCATTCTGCTACATCTGGGCCTGCATCAAGCCCTGGAGGATTTGGTCTGCAGAAGTCCCACCAGCCTGAGGCATGGGCTGCAGCAGGGGCATGTATGACATCTGGGGCATAAACTGTAGGGTACCCTGTGGGCTATACAATGGGGGATATGAAGGTGGATATGGATAGGGGTACTGTGGTGAATATTGCGGTAGATATTAAAGTGGATACTTTGGAAGCTGCTGTGGTGGATATGATGGTGGGTACTGTGGAGGCTGCTGTGCTGGATATAATGGTGGATACTGTGGAGGCTGTTGTGGTAGATATGAATCAACTGGAAGGTGGTTCTCTGATTTGGAATAGATAGAACGATTGTATATATATATTATTTTCATGGCCATAAGTGGTATGGCAAAATAAGGAGGACATTCTGGGTCTATCTTCTCCCAAATATGAGCATTTGTTCTTCCGCAATAAGAAAAATGAAAGACAATAAAGTGTTCAAGGGAGAGGAAATTAATGCGAATACGGAGTTCCAAGGGTGATCGAATAATTCAAAAAGAGTTTTTTAAGGCGATTGTAGATGAGTTCATAGAGACACCTATATCTCAATCCCCATAGGATATCAAATGAAGAGCGAACCAAGTGCACTAAGGTTGATCAGACCATAATACATCGATTCCAGCTAGAAAATATATTAGCAGACGTCCCCAATAACACATGTCATGAACAAGCTCGGTCAAGAATAAGCTTGCAAAAACTAGGCTATAATTACGGCGTTAGTCAAGATAGTAAAAATATAAGTACACAAGATTTATGATTGAAAGAAAACACAAGTAGTTCAAGTTCATCAAACTCTAAAGCTCATCCGGTGTTCGTGCCTCAAGTTGTCATACTATTTTCTTTTCTCAGGCCTTGGTTGAACTAATGAGCACAGTCTAGGTAATCTTCTTAAAATTATCTTTAATGGTTTGCAAGGAACATTAATAGAGTGATAGGTTATAAGGCATACTACTCAACTTATAAGAGTTCAACTAGTAGGGTGATTGAGCATTTTACACGTATACCTAGTATGAGTCATCTTCCTAACCTTTATCAAGCACGGAAGGAAACATACGAGTTACGGTAGATAGGGATCAAACAAGAGGCAAATCAAAGCTATCAAACGAGAGTTCAAAAATAGAATTTAATGGAGGAGATCAAGTATGTGGATGAGATGCTAGAATCTAATCCTATATGCAGGCTCACATCTGTACAGTAACGTAACTGAAGTGATAAACTCGACCTGCATGGGCCACTACAAAAATATGTAACGCCTCAGTCCCAATATACGTAGGACTAAGAATAAGCACATGCCAGCTGTATGTATATGAAGACAACTCCAATATATAAAAACTACGTATATACACATAAGATGTATTAGAAGAGCTCCAGCTCATAACAATATAATATGCTCACAGGTAATATCTATATCTCATCCACAATGACAAATAAGAGAAATAATAACCCAAATGTCTCAACTGAATAATAAAGTGAAATATTTGTCGGGCGAAAACAAATTTATTATCGAGCTACTGAAAGAAATAAACTGAAATGAATACGAAAAAGGGTAACAACTACATAAGTCCATCAACTAAGTAAAAAATTAGATAGGCTCCGAAGGCGAGACCTTTTCGGCTGCAAATGAAGTATCTAGTCCAAAATTGTACTCCTCGGGATACTGCTCGTCGTCTATACCTGGAGAGATAACCAGGTCCTCAGAGGGACGTAACAAGATACAAAAAAACACCAAGCCGTATAAACTGTGATATATAATAGAAAATAAAGTGATGCATGCAATAGGGTTCCTAACCATTCTACTGTGAACGTTCAGTTGAGATACAATCCTTCGATGCATGAGTCCTGGCTGATAATAGGATCCGATATAGTCCCCTCTTCGGCACTAGTGACCAAGCGTATAACGTTCAAGAACGTCAGTGGCCAACCCGAAGGGTAAGCATACCCATATCTCCAGCGGAGCTTTCAGGTTATAAGGGAAAGTGTAATAGAAGCCCATATGTCAGGTATTCTTCTCCCCACCCAATGCATAGTATCGTCATCTCTATGAGTAATATGAACCTCTATTACCGTTGTCTACTAGCATGAAATTATATTGGCAGTTACTCCTATCCGTCGCCAGCCTCAGATGTATCCGTGGTCAGACGACTATGCAAGTATGTATCCTACATGTGACTCACAATATGTGATAAAGCATGTGTCAAGGCCGTATGAGATTTACCAATACCTTATCATCAATGGGTGGCCACTAGGCTAAGTCAATGCAAGAGAATAAAACAAAAAATTAAAACAACCGATGTAGTCGTTTGCACCCAAGTGTGACTTGGACACACAGTGATATAATACTAATAGTAGATATGTAATGTTGAATATAAATAACTAAAAATAATATAAGGTAAATCACAGAGTAATGTGGCAAGGTATCTTGTCTAGTGGTGCGGGAACGGCAATCCAACAATCAAGTACGTCAGCAATGAATCTCAAAATCCACGAACGACTCCGGATGCTAAAACAAACATCAAGAACATTACTCGTGTAAAAGATATATCTAGGAAATGCCTGTCCAAAAGTCCAATTCTGGAACATGGAGAAAATTATAATTTTGGGTCAAAACGATGTCCGTTGTTGGACCCGTTTGCACCGAAACGCATGCCAGTACCTATGGTCTCTAAAGTCGTCAAACTATATATCTACGAGTCCGGTTTGATGAGATAAACTCAACCATATTTCCAAAGTTGAATTTCGGTGGGCCGTACATAAATTCGCCCATTGGATCGAATCGCGGGGCCCACAAAATGAGGATCCGGTCAACGGTCTCAGAATCGGACCAAACTTGGCTCACAGGAACAGAAAAATATTTCGAGTCCAATGGCGCAATTTCCGACATAATTTGACGAGTGTGCACAAAGTAATTGGGAAGTTTGAAAAAAGGCCGATACGACGTTCTTCGATGGATACGGTCAAATTCGTCACGCACACGTGACCAATTTGAATTCCGTCAAAGTCCACACGTACACAAAGTCGATACGCACCTTTCGATCCCTTCGGTTTGCGATGAAGTCGTTCGGTTTGTTGGGACGGACCTCGTATCGAAGATTTTAAGTTCTTGGAAACTAATTTTTTTGTCATTTTTGTAACTAATTTATAACAGAAAATTATATATAAAAATTAAAAGAAAAAATAAGTTCTTGATCTCCTATAGGTTGTCTACAAGTTCCTTCAGGTAGATTTTCAAATTGTTTGATATGAGTTCCGAAAAATGACTTCCAAAATAGCTTCTCGGAACAGTTTATGTGCCCAAAAATTGTTATTTTTCTTGATTTTGGAACTCGATTTTCTTCATGCACATTGCGAATTAATTGAAACTATTTAAATGGAAACGGAGAGGGTTAGGTAGGCTTTCTAAGGATCTAACAGAATTGAAAATGATGGAATATACACGAAGAAAATAATTGGTGAAGTAGGGTACCTCGGGTTGGCTTTAAACAGAGCACCCTCTTTTTTTGGGTGCGGCAACGTCGGCCGCGGCTGCTCCTACGACGGCATGCGCCTGAGAAGGTAGGGATAGAGGCGAGGAATGATGCGCAAGGGCTCTCCGGAGTCGAGGGTCGTGGAACACGGTGACGTGCGATGGTGTGGAGAAGGAATAGGATTTTTATTAATATTTATATCCATGAATTTAATTTGATTTTTGATCGAATTAAATTGTGATTTTGATCAAGATTTGGATTTGAATTAGTGGAGAATCCTATCGGGATTGCACAGAAAAAAATTGAAAAAATTTGGCATAGATTTGGTGGAGTTTGAAGTTGAATCCACTTTCTTTTTTTTCTCTTGCGAAAACAGCGGGTTTGGCCTGGGCTGTGTTTGTGGATGGGAGGGAATAATGCAAGCAATGTTCCCTATTGGTTTTCTTTTGTTTTGTTTTGTTTTCATTAGTAATATACATATACATATACATATATATAGTTAAGTATATATACATAATAATGTGTATTTATGCACTCATGAAGCCACAAACATTCTACTCAGTAACTCTAAATATAATCAACAATATTCATAAATAAAATAAAAATAAAAATAAAAATAAAAATAAAAATAAAATAACGAACTATTTGAATATATACTTATTTATTAAAAATGCCTATGTACTAACACACACATATTAGTATTGATATAAAAATCTGTAAAAGCCTTTATATTTTTTTTTCTCCTATAGAATATACATAATAAATATAATTATTTTAAAATAATTTAAATTATATATATTTTCATAGAAGTAAAAATATCTTTACTCTCATATTCATCTATTTAGTATATATATATATATATATATATATATATATATATATATATATATATATATATATATATATATTACCTACATACATAATTACATAACAAGAAAAATCGAAGAAATTTCTAAAATAATATAATAAATATATTTGATATATATGAATAAAGTCCTATATATAAATACATACATATTTAATAAGTAAAGATATATACTAAATATATATCCATGTATATATTTTTGTGCAAAATATATATTTAAGTCATAAATTTTAAAAACTCTATATATACTTAACATACATACACTATATATGTATATGCACACAAATGATAAAAATATAAATTGAAACCTAGTGCAAATATATTTTCATATATAACTAATCTTCTTTAAGAATGCAAATTAAGAATGAAAAAAAAATTTAGCAAAAGATAGGGAGTTTACAATTAACATATATTTATTTAATTATGGAAAAGTTTATATTCTCAATCTTATGACTATTAATAAATAAATTAGGCTAGGATATTTATATAAAAATTTGAATTCTAAACCTAATATTTACAAAAATTTGATGAAATTTGGAGGGGGTTTACACCAATGCATCAAGAATCCAAATCATGTGTCTTATTTCTCCTATGTCCAAAGGATTCCCCAACACACTACAGCAAACCCCCAAAATACTAACCCTAGCTCTACTGTTCATCTTGGCCGGAGTTCCTCGCCGACCTCGATGGAGCTTCGCCGCCAAGTCTCCAGCGACCTTGACCTTCTTGCTGCTCCACCGGATCTAGAGCACCACCACTCTTGGCCGCCAGGAGCTGCCTCACCGAGAAGGGTGCCACCATATAGAAAATGTTAAGTCGCCGGCTGGCTGCTACCTAGCCCGGCTTCCTCGCCGACGACACCCAGCCAGTGTTCAGATCTTCCAGCCGTGGGTTACACCAAACCCTAGCTGCTCTGCCATCCTCCTTTACGGCTGTTGGGCCGATTAGTTCTTCTCACAAAACCCTTAACCCCGGCCGAGCCCAGCCACGGCCTGTCTCCATTTAGAGCATTCTGGAGCCATCACTTATCGTCGAAGACCGCCGCCGCTGTGCCCACTCTAGCAGATCTGTAACACTCGAAGCCGCCATAGTACAACATCCACGCTTCGGAGGATGAGTCATGCCTAGTCGTCGGATCCCCGTGGCCACAGCACCCTCACGTCACCTATTTAGACTCTAAGTTGCACTGCCATTCCAGCAAACGCCAAGGTGAGGCTCTTTTCATTTCTTCCTCCGATGCTTTTCCTTTATTAATTCTGGGTCTGGTAAGATCGAATGATAGAGAGAAATGAGGTGGAGGGGGTAGGTAAGAAATATGTGCGCCGAATCAATTGATTAGCAAGTAGGCCTGGTTAGCTTAAGTATTAGGATGCCTATGAGTTTGGCTAAGCTGAGTGGAGTAATACGAAGTGAAGAGAAGGGGTTTAGACCATTGGGCCATAGGCTAAAAATTTTTTGGACAGTGGGCCAAGAAATAAGAGAAGAAACAACAACAATATTAGTGATGGGCCATAGCACCCTCACAGGGCCACCCTTTCTGAGCTATACTACCAGTCCAGCAAACGCCAAGGTGAGGCTCTTTCCTTTTCTTCCTCCTATGATTTCCATTATTCACTCTGGGTCTGGTGAGATTGAGTGAGAGAGGGAAATAAGGTGGAGGGGGTAGGTAAGGAATATCTGGTCTGGGTCAATTTATTAGCTAGTGGTCTAGTTAGCTTAAGTATTGGGCTGCTTTTGAGTTTGGCTGAGTTGAATGGAGTAGAAGTAAAGAGAAGGGGTTTTGACCATTGGGCCATAGGCCAGATTTCTTTTGGATCGTGGGCCAAGAATTAAGAGAAGAAGAAACAGTAGTATTAGTTATGGGTCAAGCCCAACAATGAAAAGAATAAAAAAAGTGAGAGAATATATTAACAATAGCATCAGCAGTATATTGGGCTAGGATTGGAAAGTATTGGATTCCGTTTGTTGGATTTTATTTAATTGATTTGGTAGGTTTTTATTGTTTGGGCTGGTTGGATGGGCCCATAGAGCTTGTGTTGTATAATGGATTTTTCTTTTTGATCCATATTTGAACCTATGTTTAAAATGCGATAAATAGGAATATTGGGCTAAGGTATTTTAGAGGCTAATAATATTTATGGGTAGAACCCTTACACCTAATCTTGTGTTATTTCTAGGTTGACTAAGAAGAAAATACAACAAATTGGACCAAGGCAAGTACATTCTTACAAGGTGTTTCTCAATACATTTTAAATGCTTATTTTAATGTTTGGACAGTTATGTCTCATATTGTGACACAATTTTGACACGACATGGTTTTAATTATTGTTCATGTACTCTGTTATCAGATTTGACTATTGTCTGATATTATTTTCTGAATCTCGGGATGGGGAAATATGAATTAGATATATTGGTAACTATCTATTTCTGATAAATAGTTTGACATACAATGTACGTATCTTAAGCCGTACCAAACTGAGTAAAATCCCATTCGCCTATATATTAAAAATGGCACTTCGACACACGTAAATTGCTAGTCATATTCTTCTTGTTGATTTTATGTTCTCGTGATTAGTTATGTTTATCATATTTCTAATAGTTTCTCATATTGCAGGTTTCATGATCATATCATCCTTTAGTGTCTTGTTATTTGATTTTATTTCCTATATTATTTACATGCTTTATTTTGTATAGTGTGACATGTTATTTGGATGTACTTTGCGTCCGTCCTGACATGATTGTCGACATATTAGGTTTGGATATAGCACATGGATCGAGATGCTTCTGGAAGACTCTAGGAGATTAGAATAGGTTTAATGTATTAGATGTTTATGGATGTTGCTGATGTACATTAATGATGATGAGGATTACCGGATTTATCTCCGAAGACTTGGACATGTATGATGTACTAAAGGGATATAGTAGACTGTGATCGTGTGAGTGTGTGCTGGGTTGTTTTTGTGTATTATTTTTGTGATTGTGCCAAGGATTGATATCATGATCATTGGATGACTTATGTGGTATAGGCAGCTTAC
The DNA here is from genome assembly GCA_029216955.1 of Iris pallida. Taxonomy (NCBI): domain Eukaryota; kingdom Viridiplantae; phylum Streptophyta; class Magnoliopsida; order Asparagales; family Iridaceae; genus Iris; species Iris pallida. The sequence goes on from JANAVB010009200.1 coordinate 18,738,717, forward strand.
TACCGTTGTTTATAACAATGTAGGTGTGCGTGTCTGACTCGTATCTAAAAAACTAGGAGCGGTTGTGATTAGCCCTAGTATCCTCTATCTGCTGGTGGCGCTGTGCATCATTCTCATCACAAGTACCCTAACTATGCAGGTGGAAACAATACGTCTAAGCGTCCCAACGTTGGCAATCAAGGCAGATATCAATTACGTGTTCTATGACCCTAGTATGTCCGATGCAATAATAAAGGACACTTGGCGAATAATTGTTATATTCTATTGAGGGGATTCTAGAAATGTGGTCAAAAGGACCACTTTGCACGCTTCTACCAAGGTGGGAGACCAAATTAGCCTCAGCATCCTTCGCAACATCAATACCAACAAAATCGAGGCCCAATACCTCAAGCTCCTTAGCTCGCTCAACTGAATAGCCAAGATCGTCGCACCATGCCTAGGGATGCGTCCATGCCATGACTCGAGATGAGGTGATCACGTCAGATGCGGCTGTGACAGGTATACTACTTTTCAATAATAAGCATGTATATGTACTGTTTGATTTCAGTGCCACCTATTATTTTTATTGCGAACTTTGCCACAGAACACAAATTTCCTATGATACTGCTAGGTCTTAACCTTAGTATAAGCACATTGTCGGGCACGCAACTACTTGCACACTCAGGATGTAGAGAAGGAATCATTTGTATCGGAGGTAGAAAACTGTACCAAGATGCGATAGTTTTAGATTTTTAAGGACTACTACATCATTTTGGGAACATATTGTCTCGGAGCTTGGTCGAACACCATCGATTGTGCAGAGAAGAAGATAACCTTTCTTCTGCCTGGGTAGACTAAATTTTGCTACTCGTGTGTGTTACGTTTATATACTAAAAACATCACTTTTGTATTAACTTTATTTTCTTAAATTTTGAATGAGAATCATATTGGCTAATGGTTGCATATTGTATTTGTCGCAAATGTTAATACAAGTGTTTGATATTCTATATTGTAGATAATATAGTGTGTGGTATCACACAAAAGATCATAATATCAGTTCCCTATGGAATATATAAATAGTTCACAACCTAGATGGACTTGGACAATCCAATGGAAAGGTTGTAGTGTAATCTGGTATTAGTCTATCTTGACTATAGGTTTACACTTATACACTTTATGTGTATTGTACATGACCACTTGAGGTTGTTATCTTTGTACTGACTACATAAGAGAATAAACACCTATGTTATTATGGATGCTTGTTCTCTTAATCAGGACATAATAATAGATATGTATATGTAGTGTGGATTACTTTGACTCATAAAGAGTGAGCTTCATTATGGGTCAACAACCTCTATGAATTGGATAATAACATAGTATATATGATGGCCTGTTGATTATAGAAGGAATCCATGTCCCGATACATCGGGTTGATGATGTCCCCTTAAGGATCTCATAAGGATTGTCATGTAAACTCTACATATGGATTATATCTGACATGACAAATAAAGTTGAGTGGCACTACTTAAGGATAAAAGATTCGATCAATATAATTGTTAGTAACATAATTTAATCGACGGACATTCGATATCTTAACATGGATAACCAACGAGCATATAATAAAAGGAGCCCACAATCATAATTTAGGATTAGAAAGCTAGTGCAACAATAGCTCTTTAGTGGATCGAGTTATTATAAATGGGCCTGAGTGTTTCTCCTCATGGTCTCTGCCGTAGCCTTGTATAAATATCCTATATTCTCGGGCCATCATGATCTTATCAAAAAAATAACAAGCTTTCTCGAAATTCATGATTCATACAAGGAGAGAAAGGGAGGGCTGCCAAGGAGAAAAATAGGTTGGGAGATCGTCGCCAATACGATGTTCAACCCGAGGAAGGAAGACGTACAAAAGATCTTAGGGTCATGACTGCTTGAGCTTGCTGGAAAGTGTCTTCTTCTTCCAGTTGCAGGTATAATTCGTGAACCTTAGTTTCGCTATGAAGGGTTATAACATGTCTTAGATATGTTAAACTTCCATCGATCAATACGCACACCAAACTAGGGATCCTGGGATTCCCGAGTTTCAACAATTGGTATTAGAGCCACCTTGGATGTGCATATTGATTGGTACATCAATATTGTCCAACAAAACTTGCGTTGTGTAATGGTCGGTAGATGTAGATCTGTTCTAACTCAGTTTTACAGGCATCTTAGATCCAGTTATTTTGGTCGAATGTATATTTTATTTGGATTATTTTTAACTATGGACGTGTCGTAGATGTTATTGTTGTTGATGAAATTAAAATCACGAGGGTTGATCGTGCTTATAATTTTAATCTTTTAATCTAGATTATGTGTGAACTCCTTCGGGAGGCATTTGATTGATGTAATTTTAATTATTTTTTGATCAATCGTGATGGCGGTGGTGGCTGTTTCTGATGTCGAATGAAATGCTAGTTTTAAGCAGTCCAGAGGCAGACGGATGATTTTTGGTAAAGAAATCGATAGACAAAACTTAGAATTAAACAAATTAGAGCACTGTTGAGAGCCCTACGACCCGACCAGTCAAGTCGAATCCCAAATAAGTCTGTGCAGCGCCAGATTTTGGATTCAAATTGTTGACGATGGAGCAGGAAAGATGGATTCAAATTATTTCTTCTGTTTTTTGTTATTTTTCTTTTTTGATTATGCTTGTTTATTATTCTGTGGATTTTTTTATGAAAAACTAAGCCTGCATTAATAATGGACAACATGGACATAATATCAACTAGTAGAAAAACCTGCATTGTTAAATAACTAAGTGGGAGAGGAAATTTATTTAGTATAAATCCCATGGTCTCTATTACTGGTTTGTAGGTGATGTAATTATACTTGCGTATTGACTTTAGTGCCTTCTTCCATATCGAATGAGTATAATTATGGATCACCATTGCAAACTTCCTTAGAAATAATTATAGAAAGTTTCCTAATATGTGTTCACTTCTCCAACTGAAGAAACTCATTACAAGGTAATGAACTTAGTATTAAGTAATGGTATACACTTAGATACAAATAATGGTATTGTACATATCGCAGTCACTACTATTATTTGTATGACCAGAGCAAGACCAACAGATTAATTTTATTTGTCATAAAGTTATGTTGACATAATAGTAAAATTAATAGAAAAAACTTACATTAACATAGTTGAATTTATATACGTCCACACTATCGTGTCATGCCATGTTAATGGTGTTCAAGGTGCTGGTGCATTTCTTATTATTATTTTGAAGGAATCAATATTTGATTAATTCAAAAGTTTTTTATCCTACATAATTTTTATTTATGTGATTCTCAGGATTTCAAAAATGGGTTCTTTCAGTCCACTTATGGTGATTCTTAAAGAAAACAAAGTTACTGGTCCTAGTTATATTGACTGGAAACGTAATTTGGACATTGTCCTAACTACTGAAGAGTACAAATATGTACTCAATGAGGAATGCTTGTTGGAGGGGCATTTCATTTTGTCGTCGAACGAAGAAAAGTTGAGTCCCAAGAGAAGAGCATCTTGGGACTTCAATTTGGCGCTCTCAGCATCGATGATGAGTGCGGTCCAGTCCTTGTACTGGGTAGAATCGACCTAGAGTTTAACTGTCGATGTCATGTTCTTGCGATAGAAATCTATCAGCACCGGCTCAGGGATACTGCGAGGTAGCCTTAGACACGCCTGGCGGAAGTGCTTGATGAAAGATCGAACTGTCTTTTTTCTTTATGTGTCATTTCCGTGAGGGAGGACATGGTCATGTCCATTCCACCAACATAAAACTGGTAAAGTAAAAGATGTTTCAGATCCTCGAAGGAGTATACATAGTTATCAGGTAGGCTACAAAACCATTCGTAAGCCGACTCCTTCAGTGCCCCAATAAATAGATTTGTCAACAAGGCATCATCCTTCGGCAGATGCCCCGTCATGGAGGCAAAGTATGTCAAATATCGACAGGGAGTCTCCTTCCTATCAAATGGTGGTAGCGTTTGTAGTTTGTACATGGAAGGATAAACCATATTATTCCACTCAGGAGGATAGGGTTGTCGGATCCCGAACTTCTGACGCTCCTCATGTTTATCTTTAGCTTCTACGCGAGTGTATAGATCCCTCACGAACTCGAATAGGTCCTCGGTTGATGTGAAATTTTTGTATTTTAAACGTACAAAGAGTACAAAGGATTCCTAAATAGGAGATCTAGGTACAAGAATTTTTGGGAAAGCATGATGGTAGAAATCGAGCACTGTAGCGACTCCTTTACTCTATTGGTGATCTGACGACAAACTGAACTTGCTCTGATTTTCTGATGCTTATGAGTAGTACTCGGGGTTGCCAATCAAGAAGACGCCAAAAAGTCCTTGAATGAAGCAAGGCTCCTTCTATTTACATGCAATCACATATACGATGTGCATAAGGATTTCTGGTGCGCAAGAGAGCTGCACGTGCGAGATTGCAGGGAATATCTATTGTAACTGCTTTTATGAAAGCTGCTTCTGAGCTAACACGTGATGGTAGTTAGAATTCTCCATGATCTAGATCTTAAAAAGTTATTATGCTTTATCAGTATGACCGATTAATTGACCGACTAGATCTTACTCTAATTGAAAGAACGACCATTCAAACAAACTAAAATCCGATCTCATCTCAAGAGCAACCGATTTAAACAATATTGGATTTGATCGCATCTAAAAAGATACAACTGTTTAAACAAACTAAATCTGACTCTATTTCAGGGGCGACGGTTTAAACAAACCAAATTTGATTCTATATAAAAAGATACACCAAAATGAATCGAATTGTATCTGAAAAGATACAGCTACCATATTATACACGTGGTATGATGCCACATTTTAGGGGAACTGTGCACTATACGAGCTGCACTTTGGTAGTGTTCGAGCCACCGCACTATTGGGCGGCAAGAAGGTTGCTATGGAGTTGACGAAGTCACTGCGCTTTCAAGCGACGAGGAGATTGCTCTTGAGCCAACGAAGTTGCTACACTTTTGGGCATCGAGGAGACTTCACTTGAGACAATGAAGTAGTTATGCTTTTGGGCGACGAGGAGACTGTGTTCTTGAGGCAACGGAGTCATTGCGCTTTTGGGCGACGAGGAGACTGTGCCTTTGAGGAAACAAAATTATTGTGCTTTTGGACAATGAAGAGACTGTGCTCTTGAGACAATTGAGTCACTGCGCTTTTAGGCGACGAGGAGACTGTGCTCTTGAGACAACGGAGTCACTGCACTTTTCGGCGACGAGGAGACTGTACTCTTGAGGCGATAAAGTCACTACATTTTTGGGCGACGAAGAGACCGCTCTTGAAGTCAGTACACTTTTTGGCAACGAGAAGACTGTGCTCTTAAGGCAAAGAAGTCATTGCACTTTTGGCATCTTTCAAAAATGTACCGTGCTGTGAGTGACCTGCGCGCTATAGAGGCTACGCTTTTGGGGAGTTATGCTTCCGGGGAGCAATGAAGGAGCTTTGCTTCTTGGTAGTTATGCTTTCGGGCGACTATGAAGGAACTGCGCTTCTGGGTAACCGTGAAGGAACTGCGCTTTTACGAAACATCGAAGTCATTGTGCTCCTAAGAAAATTAATGACCGTCTTTAGGTAGCTAAGTCAACATCTTCTTTTATTGTCACCGCTTTTAGGAGGGCTCGAGAAGCAGTAGCCTAAGATCTAATCAAATGAATCTATTAAATAAGATTCATTGTGCTGAGTCCTAGGTTCATCCCATTACTTCGGGGTCCTTTGACCGACTTCCACGTGGCATGTGTGTTGGACCACATAGCCTATATAAAGAAAAGCTTTTTGGGTGAGACCTTGCTCATAATTTTTAGTCATTTCCCTGTCATGCTCGACCTCGACTTAGCTTCGGGCAGCCACAGGCCTTGCATAAGTCGCCTGTTGGTTGTATATCTGTTCGTTCAAAGATGTTGTGGTTAGAAGAACAACTACTGAGATTTGAGATGTACTTGAACCTCTGGCGTAAGGGGTTCAAACCTGAATAACATTTTAGAGGTCTTCGACGTCCAAGCTAGCGGGATTGGATTGATTGCTAATCCGAAGAGCCATAGGTTGAGCTCTGTCCTGCTCAATAATGGCTTCATTAGCCAGATTGGAGTGGGAGGAGCTGCACTCCCTGTTACGCTGGAAGAGCCGTAGGTAGTGTTGTTAGTTTCGTGCAGGAGTAGCATTCTTGCTCGGGCCAATAGCTGCTTCATTAGCCATATTGGAGTTTTTCCATGTCTGACTAGGAAGTGGCTCGCTCTGATGGAAAAGTAATTCGTTTCTGAAGATCGTGCATTTTGTATGTTGTGCTTTAGGTTTTAGCCGTTATATGTAACCATGAAGAGTTTGTAATAGATCTTTTGTAAACATAATTTTAATAAAGAATATTTCTTTATGCACTGTCTGAGTTTTGAAGCGCATAGAAAGTTATGGGTCTCATATGCTTCTTACGTCTTTTGTACTCTTTCATGCTTCTACAAGACCCTCTTTAAAATTTTCAAACTTGAATAAGTTTGGAACACTTCGAACAGAAGCATGAAATAACACGTGTCATCGGAAGTGCACAGTAGGTCGTTAATGGGCTGACGTCATGCTTAGCCATCAGTATCAATGTCTTTGAGCCATCGTTTCATTAAAAGCAATGATGACGACTCCTCGTTTTGAGAAAAAAGATTTATCACGATCTCATTCATCTCCACACCATTTGAAGCGTTTCTTCAAATATGAAGAGTCAGTTTTTTGTCTTCATCTGCCGACCTAGCTTCACCTATAAGTAGGGTTTTGTCCGGAGAGAGAAAACCTTTTTGCCATCTGTATTCTCCTACCAACGAAGCCTTTCTTCTCAGAGTTTTCTTTTTCCTCCAAAAACCGTAGTCTTTCCGCCATGGCTCCCAAGAAGTCGGGAGTCCCCAAGGCTTCCAAGGTGACTGCAGCGAGCACGAAAAAGGCCAGACAAAAGTGGCCGACGTCGGAGGTCGTCACTGTCGACGACTCTCCGGCCGTTGGCGCTGGAGTGCACGAAGACGTACGGCCGCATGTTGCAACTAGGTGTTCAATGAACATCGACACCCTAATTTGCTGATGCACATGAGCGTTCACTCCTCGGAGTAGCATCTCGAAGAAGTTCTAAAGCTTTTTCTGCTGATGCGTATGGGAACCACTCTTCGGAGTAGTGTCCCAAAGATATGATGAAGCTCCCTCAACCGATGTGCATAGTCGTTACTTTTTTGGAAGTAACGTTGGTAAAATGTGTTAAGTTTTCTGCTGATGTGCAGAGTCACTAACAATGTCTGCGAGCAGTGCCACTTACGTAGTACCTGCGCCCAGTACAACTTATGTTACGCCTGTGCGGATGCTTGCTGACACGCAATACAACTTACGTATAGCCTACACGGATGCCAGCTTGCTGACACGCAGTACAAATTATGTAGTACCTGTGCGGTTGCCTGCTTGCTGACACACAGTACAACTTACATAGATCCTGCACGGATGCCTGCTTGCTGACATGCAGTGCAACTTATGTAGATCCTACACGGATGTCTGTTTGCTGATGCATAGTGCCACTCAACTAAACCTTCGCATTTTATTTTTTACAGAAAGTACTTGTTTTTCTGACTCTTGTTTTGTTTATGTGCAGTTTTTGTGGCTATGCCTCTTTTTGACGAGGTCCTTTTTGACTCATTAGTCCGTGCACTAGGCATAAATGTCGATGAGGCACTTGTCAATCCTGCTAAGAAGTTGATCGCCCTAGGCCGACTGAAAGAGTGTCTGGCTATAATACATGATCAACAACATCCCTACTTTCGTCGTATGATGGACCGAGACAAGTTGTCTTTCCCCTCTGATGGCGTCGAGATGCTAAAGCCTCGATTCCTCTTCGATGATCAGCTAATTTTGAAAGATACCAACCTCCTAAAGATAAAGAAGGATTGGTATTTTGAGAACGATGGTATTTCTTGGTATGTTCCATCAGTCGATCGGCACCTTTCGCTCTAGATTTTCTTCTGCTTCATCAAGAAACGGTGCATGAAATAGGTTTTGGCCCCTAAGCAAGGTAGTTTAATGATAGGCTATTTCCAGGTGGACAAGCATTCTAAGAGAAAGGATACTTTTAAGATACGTGATGGTCCATCGTACACATTGCGTGTGTTGCTCCCTAGTTACCTGCTCAGCAATTTTACCACAGATGTACATCCATTCGAGGCTTCTCTGGTCGCCAATAGGCTTCTAGCGACGGGATGCACGTATCCCGGGTCGAAGGCTAGATCCATCCTAAGACTGAGTAGAGAAAATTAACCCAATGGGTATTGGGTAGGTTCAAGACAGAGCTAAAAGGTACCGACTTGTGTTGTGCCATCAGGGCCACCATACATGGTATAGAGATCAATCAGCCCCTGTTCGCGGCTTTGTTGGAGATGTATAATCACCACACCGGGACTTTCTGTACTCTGTATGGAGAGATGGGGTTGGCCCTCCATGAGATGTATGCTATTTCGAAGTTGCCATGGGGCAAAGAATCGTATGAGGAATACACTCCTAGCAAAGAGGAGTTTTTGGGACTGGAGAACAAGTATCCTGAAATGATGGCAGTTTACAAAAAACTGCTTTGCCATCATCAAGTGTATGTATGCCAGGACTCGGCGATGGCTCATCTCCATATTAAGGCTTGGAAGGACTATATCTTCGATAAACAACAGTCGAACCGGGGTAGGGTCACTTCACCATGCGTAGGGCGTACATCACTGACGAGGTAGAAGCTATGATGGTCGAAGCGGAAGAATCTGCTCCTTCAATAGATATTGAGGGAAAACCCACTTCCATCGTTCATAACTATTTTTGTCAGAACTTGATTACTTTGAGCCCTAAAGTGGCGTTGGCTGCTTTTCTGATGATATGGCTGCAGAAAGCCACAGTTCCTAGAGGCTCTAGATCTATGGGGCGGATCAACCAAAAACTTATTCTGCCAGCCGTGAAATTGGCCTTTAAACTGTAAGCCCCCTGAATTTAGGGCTTATTTTTTTAATTTTATAAATCAATTATTTGCAATAGATATTATTATTTGATTAAATGCTCTTTACCGTGACTTTGACTTCTGGAGCGTCAGGGATGCCAATCTCTGGAAACTCCCTTCATCAGTGTGTAGTAGACAAGATTACCTTCATGTTGATATATCATATCCCATTAAAACTTATTCCCTTGTACTCTTTTTGCTTCACACAACTTCGGGTTAATTTAGACCATTTGATCATTAATTAATTATTAATTGATTTTCTTACTTTTATCTTTGATCATCATATCCACGTTACCGTGACTTTTAATTTATGAGCACAAGGCTAGCCATTTTCTTGAAACCAACTTGTCATGCATGATCTACTCGAGACGCCCTACACCCATGACCTTCATGTCCCACTCAGACACTCCATCTTGTGCTTTATTTGCTTCGCACAACTTTTGGGTCAAATTAGGCTAATTAATTATCCACCGTAGAATGTGACCTGACTTCCAATTTAATTTCGGGACCAACGTCGATCCAACCTAGTCGACCCAGAATATGGACATGGCCCACACAAAGCCTACTACCCGCATGACACTTCTGTCATATTTATTTGAGCCCCCACATACTGCTTATTTACCCATCATCATAAATGTCTACAATTAATTCATTTATGGTATTAAACCTGATTTTGACCCGACCCGGCTCAACCGAACCCAACCCAAACTTTTTGTTGCCCCCTCATGAGTATCCCCTCAGTAATTTTTCTGTAAATATTAAATATTTAGTTTATCCATTTTAAATATTCATGGATAACCGCTTTAATTAAATCCATAGAAATAATCTAATCCCTATTTAAATCCTAGCCATTGGATTCCTCTCTACCAATCCCAACCCTATATTTCCTGCATAGGAACAAATTCACACACACCTATGGATAGGCCGGCCCTAATTTCTAGGTAGAGTATATATCTCTCTCTCTCTCTCATCCCTTTAAATTACTCACTCACACACACACACACACACACAATTAATTCTCTCTCTCACTTCCTAAAGAATACTACACAGCAAGCTCCAACCACCCCCCTTGTTGGCCAAACACCACCAGCAACATCCCAACCCGAGCTCCTCCTTTCTCCTTCTCCCGAGCAAAGCCAGCCACCACCACTCAACATTATTCTCCTTCACCTTCTTTCTTTCATTCATCATCTAACACCACACACCACCACCACTTCCACCATTAACACCACCATCACAACTTTACCGCCGCCGTGCCTAGTCAGGTCGGGCACCACCTCCCTGCCGCTGCGTCGTACCACCGACCCGCCGTGCCCCCGGCTGTGCCGTCGTGCCACCGTTGGTGGCCAGCAACGTAAGCACAGCAGCTGCGTGCGCACAGCCGTGCGCGCGTACCGGCAGCCGCGCGCCGCCGCGGCCGTCGCCATCGCCGACGAGCCCTCCCGGGCTACGCGTGGGCCGGGCCAACCTTCCCGTGGCAGCCACCGTCCTCCGGGACGCGCCGTCTAGGCGATTCGTGTATTCTGCATGGAATCCCATCGACGCGCGCACGAACGAGATCCAAAAATGGTGCCTCGTCGCAACAACTTCATGTATATTTTTCGAGAAATTCAACCGTTGGATCGACGATTTCTTCGCTCTGTCACAATCTCGGTATATACCCCTTCATCCTTCTCAAATTTTATCCGTTGATTTCTTCGTGGGATATATCAAAATCGGTCACCAAGTTGACGCTTTAAATTGTGTTATTTTTGGACAGTTTTGTGGAGCCAACTTCGTCAGGTCGAAACTCCGTCATTGCAGCTTCGTCTGGCATGCCACTGGTTTCTTTGCCCAGCTGGTATGACCCTCTTCCTACCCCTTAAGTTTTGTTTTACTGTGAGCACGTTTGATTGGTTGAATTCGACGCCAAAGTTGGCCGTCCGAATTCGTAATTTCCAAGTTATAAAATTCTGTTTTTGAACCCGGGACTCCAAATTCAATTTCTGACACCACCGGTAGACTCGTGGCATCGTTCTGGCACATTTTCATATAAAGTTTGTTAGATTTGGAGGACGTGAGCCCTGGCACGCATTTCGGTACAAAGTGGGCCCCACAGTCCAGGTCAACGAGACTTTTTGATGCCGGTTCATCGGAATCCAATTTTGTATATACCGTTGATTTTGTATCGTCATTCTGGACTCAATAACATATAATTTGCTAGGTTTTAGTGGATATTAGTTCTGGCATGCATTTCGGTGCAAGTCAGATACCAATATCCAGGTCAATGGGTCATTTTGAGATCGGCTCATCGGAATCCAATTCTGGACATACCATTGAGTTTGTATCGTCATTCTAGATTCTTGGACATATAATTTGTTAGGTTTAGTGGACTAGTATTCTTACACATTTTTCGGTGCAAAGCGGGTCCGACATGGACACCGTTTTGACTCGAAATTACCTTTTTGCTCCTGTGTCCAAATTGGACTTATGGGCAGGCTATTCTAGCTATTTCGACCATTCTGGACACGTTGGTGATGGTGGTTTTACCATCCAACAACATCTGTAGGTTTTCACCTATCTATTACCCTATTAATATTATAATCTTTCTTTTTTGTTTGTATTTTAAGATGCATCGATTTCAGTTATTTTCCAATCACTGAAATTGAATGTGTTGACCATGTAGATATTTATAGAGACTAGCATTGACCCTGTTTGACCATGGTTGACTGCTTTGACTGAACGTCGAAGCAGAGTCAACATTGACCTAGGTTAGACTAGTTCTGACCTTGGTTGACCATAGTTGACTATTTTGACCAAACGTCAACCGAAAGTCAACCGTAGCCTAAAATTGATTAGAACTGGACCGAAGTTGACCAGTTGACCCAAAGTCAACTGTTAGTCAACGTTAGTCAAGTTTGACCTAGAGTTGACCTAGGGTTGACCAGAGTTGACCAGTTGACCAAAAGTCAACTGTAAGCCAACCCCTTGACTTAGTTTGACCTAGTTTGACTTGCTTTGACTTGCCTTGACCTAGTTTGACTTAGTATGACTTAATTTTACTTCCAAACCCTTATATTGATACAATATTCCATCTATAGGTCCTCGAGGTACTGTTCTTGGACTCAGTCGACTTATCCATCACATAACAGGCGAGTACATTTTTTAATAATATTTCTGTTTTATGATATCGTCTATGTTTCTTGTATATAGTATAGATATTCTTGTTCTCTTGACACATAGTTCACACGGATTGGTATTTGTCTGGATCCCGTTATGAGATGTTATTCCTGGTATTCTTTGGTATATATTGTGCAAGTCTTTTTTGTTCCTTGTGCATTGTATAGACACGATTCCTGCGAAGGCTAGCTACCCTCTCAGAGAATTGTGCGTCATGATGTGTCATGGTTGGATCCACTATACTAGTCGGGAGACAGGGAGTATTAGTGTAGATATGTTGTCAAAGCCTATTGTGCACCCTTTGTGCACCTATTGATTGTGAGTGTTGATCATACACCCCGCATATGGTTAGCCAGGTCTGTTACTATTGTGCAAGTTTCGAAGTCGGCTACATGTTGTAGCTATTACTCACACACCTAGGTAGGTGATTCTTGATTCTTGTACATTTCATGATCAGTTTTACTTGCCTTGTTCTAGCTATAGATTTACAGCTTACCTTGCCATGATACTCACATGTACATTTTCTGATTTCCTTGTATAGTCTCTCTATTTACTGCTACATTTTCAATATCGTCTAACTAGAACTGTTATTTGAGATTTGTGCTCGTTCCATCCTCACTGGATATGTTGACAATATTTTTAGGAGTAGTTGTGCCCTCAGTATTGGACTACAGGATGTTGCTAGCTGGGGTGGTTCTTGGTATTCTTCACCGTGAGTTGTCTCTCAGGAGTTCTAGGTCTGGTAGTCATTTAGTTTGTTATTGTTTCCTTCTGTTTTATTCTTGTCTCATATGATCCATATAGATTCTAGTTATTCTAGTGATATTGTTATTATTCTTGTCTCATCTTCCTTAGTTTTTGTGATGTGATACGAGTACCTTTATAGTTATGGATCTTTAGATGATGTAGTTAGTATTGGGTACTTGACAGCGCTCTACCGCCGATACTACGGCGTAGGCTGGGCATGGCCCACGTATTCGCACCGTATATCCGGATGCGGGTCATGACATAAACATTCGTTGGCTTTGCTCCTTACTTTGGTGTGTAATACCTTAAGAGGCCTACGGGAGCTCTCGAAGAAAATAATATAGCATCATAGGGAAGACGGTAAATTTTCTTGGGTTGAACTCCCTTACTATTATTTGATGGCTTGGTTGGTGTTACACCGCCCAGGTTCCACAAACCCTAACACCATTGATGGTTATGAGAAAGGAGACGTGACGATACGTAACTATCACCGGGCAAAATAGCTTTATCAGGGCATCCTCATCTGTAGGTGGATGTTAAGCCGCCTAGATGGCTATGATTTTAGCAGGGTTTTGCCCTCTTGTCAGGGTTTTCTTGCAGACGAGGAGCTAGTAAACCGAGGCGAAGAGAAGAGTGATTTGACTCTCGGTGCTTTCTATTGGCTGCAGTCCATTTGTCCCTCACACTTAGTATACCGGAACTAGAACCTGGTGTATCTAGATCCCTATTTATCAAGTCGGTTTGTGTGACAGTTCGACTATAGTCAGACAATGATAAACAACCCAAGCTCTTGCCTTGGTTATGAAGGAAGTCTACTGGTGGCGCCCGGGCGTGGTATTATTACAATACGGGGTGCACTGTGCACCAGTACGAATTTTATGATCCCTACAATGCACGGAGAGACTCGTTTCTTGTATTCCTCCGTAAAGTTTTACTGTATGGAAAATAACTTTTTGTCAAACTATGATCGAGAATGGAGTCTTCTTGAGGGAATGATACTGTAGGTACCCCAGTCGGCCCATGCCCGTCTCCGAAAGCTTTCATCATCTTGTGGCAGATCCTCGGATGGTTTTAGTATATTCCGAAAAAGAAGAGGGAAGGCAGTGCCTTTGAATACCTCATCGAAAGGTCGGGCTCCTTCGGAGTGGCATTCTCCTCCTGTCAAGGGAACCAAGTACGCCATACCTAGGGAGTGCGGACCCTTACGATGATTTTTGCCACGGTAGAGCACTCTACCAGTTGAATCTTCTTCACATGTATAGTTCAGTCCTTTTTATCCGAGTTTTTATTCCAAATTTTTTGCTTATTACTGTTTTGCTTGTACATGTGAAGAAGAAGTCTGGATGGTCAGAGATACTCAAGGAACTTCCTGAGTAACCTGCTACGGAGGTGCCGTAGAGGGAGCCACCACGTCTGGCGGTTGGAGTTAACATCCCTTTGCCCGCCGAAGGTCCTTCTTTGAGAAGGGAAAAAAGAATCGGCTCTAGCGTGGGTCCTCCAAATCTTGAGACACCTATAATTGCAAGGACCGAAGAGGCTAGTTTCCCAGAGGAGAACCCAGCGATCGCAGCTACTGAGGCGGCTAACTCGGAAGATGTCTCTCCTCCTGCTCCTTTTGAGTATGAGGCTCAGGACTTTTCGGAGCAAATGGCTTCGCATCAGCGATAAACGTTTATGGTGCCGACTGTGGACGAGCCCATAGATATACCCGGGATTGGTCTGGCGGTGGCCAAGCGCATCAATCCAGAATCCGTATCCCCAATGGGCCAAACAGGTGAGGATACTAAAGGCATTGCTCAGGACCCTCTACTGAACCTCATCTTTATAATAAGGAAGGGGCTGAAGTGAACGCAAATTTACCAGAAGGTGAGGAGGATCAAGCGGCCAATGAATTACCCTTGGTAGACATCAAGGATCCGCCTCAAAGGCTGGTCGAAGAGACCATAGAAAGATTGACGATGGAGGCTGTCGAAGAGTTAGCCGACAAAGCCATTGAAGAGCTAGTCAAGATGACTATCAAACATTTAGTCGATGAGGTCATTATAAAAGTAGCCTAGGAGGCTATTCAAGAGTTAGCCGATATGGTCCTTGGGGCGGCAACCGAAGAGACCATAGAAGAGCAGGTCGAGGAGACTGCTGATGAGCTGGTCGCTGAAGAGCCGGTTAATGTAACCAATAAGATGGCGATCGAGGAGGCTGTTGACAAGCCCGACAGCCTGGTCAAGGAGACCGAAAAGATCGTTGAAGGGCCGATTGTTGGTGAATCTGCCAATGTAGCTACTGACGAGGCAGATGAATAACCAGTCGAGAAGACCACTGTCGAGCCGATTGTTGAGGAGATTACTGACGAGCCAGCTACTGAAGAACCGATTAAGGAGACGACTAAGGAGTTGGTCGAGGTTTCCGTTGAAAAGTTGGTTACGAAGACCGTTGCTGAGCTAGTCACGGCTACCACTCATTTCACAACCTTCACCCGGTTTAGGGGTACGAGTATGTTGGTACGTCCATCCTATACCGCAGTATCGACGGTAAAATATTGTGTAGGTCGTCTGTAATTTCTGACATCTAACATATACGGAATAACCTGTCATCTCCGCATAGAGGAATAATATATCATCTAGAACATATACTTGATCACAGATAACTAAGGAAGATGATAGCATGAATAGAAAGAAAATGAAATAATGAAATAAAGTTTAATGTCATAAGTCAAATACAACAGAGTCTAAAAGTCTATAAATAAGTACATAACTCGAATAATATAACAAGTCTATAATATATCAAGACTGGAGACAGATCCAATAATAGTAATACTATCTAACTAATACCCATCTAGTAAGGCTATGTTACTCTACCGGGGGATCAACTTCTCGGGTCTCCAAAGCACAGTGATAAGTAGGACATGTATCTACCAGCTCGTCAATTAAAAAATATATCCAGTCAGGATTGGAATGAGCACGTCTCCTCTAGCAATTCCAAATAAATGACAAATACTATAAAATAGTTATAGCAAGTAATACATAAAGAACATGGAAAGAGTGAGACAGAAAATGAAATAGAACAATAGCTATCTAAAGTACAAGAAAGGTAAATATGCTAAAACAGAATAAAATGGCAATAAAGACTACAAATAGAGATAACTGAACTAGAACAAGTATGATGTGAGTCAGCTAGTATATTATGAGTCTAGCCAGTATAATGTGAGTCAAGTAAGTATAATGGTAATAGAGTATAAAGTACTAAACTAGTGTGTTTTAAAATACCACTTTCTACATGTAAACTGCTATGGGGTAAATATGACATATCGTACACTTGGCCTAGCAGTGACGACTATTATTCCAGATTAGACCTGTATGGGTGATTCCAGCGTGATTGGGAATGTTTACATGTCTACTCGAGTATTTTCTCGCCCAGATTAGTACAAGTTAATCTATATCCTGACACATAAATCAAGTACAAGTCCATCTAGAAAGTAAGTGATGCCAGTATTTGATTCCAGTAGATGATTCCAAAAATAGAAGCCAGACAAGTATAATACGTGTGCCGCATGAAAAGAATCGAGAATACCAATCCATGTCATGTTAGAGAAATAGGTAATACTATAATAGAAGCTGAATCATAACAATCATCAGATAAGTAAAAACTATCAGAGAATGTGCTCGCCTGATATCCTGATCAATAACTGAGAATTGAAGTACGAACCGACGTCACAAAGACCTAATTTGACTTTACAGTGTTACTTGGTGTTCTAGAGTAAATAATATATTTAAATACATTAATTATATGCTTCTAGGCCTTTTCTAGGTTATGGAAGACAAACTAGGTCAAAGCTAGTCAAACTATATCATAATAGTCTCTATAGTCACTATTTCTAATAATATGAATTGCAAGTTGTAGGTTATTAAATATCAAGTTTGCACCTCGTTATTCGTATATCGAAATCTATGACACGTAAATCGAGACAAGACGATCAATCATAAGGTTAAAAATATTATCTTAGATCCATATGGTCATCTTGTCAATTTCAGGGATATGAGATCACTGAAATTGATTTATCGCAATTTTGATGTACGGATTTCAAAATACGAACATAAAGAGAATTGATTATAACTATCAATGGTACATAAGGTAGAAATCTACAGACGTCATCGGATGATGAAACAAACATCACCAACGTGTCCAGAATGGTTAAATTAGCTAGAATAGCCTACCCATAGGTTCAATTTGGATACAGGAGCAAAATAGTAATTTTGGGTCAAAATGATGTTTGTTGTTGGACCCACTTTCCACCAAAAAATGTGCCAGGATAACAGTCCACTAAACATAGTAAATTTTATGTCTACGAGTCCAGAATGATAATACGAACCCAACGGTATATCCGGAATTGGATTCCGATGAGCCAATCTTAAAATGACCCGTTGACCCGGACATTGGGATCCAATTTACACCGAAATGAGTATCGGAGCTGTGAGACTCGTCTCACAGTATCAATATTTATATATGGATACGTATTTTATACTGCATTTCGTATTTTCTTGGTTTCGAAACGCTTTAAAACATTTTCCAAAATTGTAGTTTCTCCTTGGCCGGCATACCGCCAGTATACCGGTGTTTACTGATGGCATACCGTCCAGACAGATTTTCCATATTTTGATATTTTTGATTTCAGATATTTTCGTGAATAGTATTTTTGATATTTTTGTGAATAGTATTTTGGATATTTTGATGAATAGTATTTAGATATTTTGGTGAATAGTATAAATGTATCCTATTATCCATTGGACATTTAGTTTTCGTTTAATGGATGACATTGACTTAAAATGTGACATGGATCACGATCCAACGGTCACGATTAATTCATCCATTCTATATATACCCATTGACTTTCTCTCTCCTCTCTCTTTTCTTTCCTTCTTTATTTCCTATTCACTCTCCTTCCTCTTCCACAAGCTTAGGAAAGCTTGGCCTTGAGGCCTGGAGTGTGGTTTCGGAACCCCTCTTGGTAGTGGAGTGGAAGATTAGGGTTGGTTGCTAAAACCTAGGCAAGGACATCTTGCTCAAAAGTGATATGACCATGCTTTAATTTTGGTTTTTTATAGAAATTAAAGTTTTATTATTCTATGATATGCTTCTTTAGATTGTTAACATCTTTAGTATATAGCACTCTTGGTTTTGATCGGTGGTATTGCGTAGATCTGAGTTTACAGATATGATTTTTTAGTATTTTGAGGTATTCATCTATCAAATGTTTTAATTTGTGAAAAATAATACTTCCATGTTGTAGAAAACTCAATTCTATGCAGTTTTGACTTTTGATATCCAAATTTTGATTTAAAATGTGGTTTTTATGGCCGAAACAAGTTTTATCATTTTTTAAGTTTTTGTTGCTATTTAGATAAACGGATTTCCGACGGAATACCGATTTATACCAACGGAATACCTATTTTCTTTCCAGAAACTTATTGTCTTTTGGCCTGAATAGCGCCGGTATACCGAATTGGCTATTTTAGGCTGAATTAAGCTGTTTTTGTCCTTTTTTGTCCGTTTTTCATATTTTCTTCAACTGTAATGAACTTTTAACATGATTAGATGATCTTGTATAATTAGAGAAAGATTGTACACCTTATATACAGTTCACATAATATATGTTCATAAACTGTTTTATGTCATGTACTTATCTTTATTGATTTCTTCTTATATACCATGATATAATTTCCTATTTGATTTTCTGACATGCCATGATATGTTTTTCTATTGATTTATTCTCACATGACATGATATGTCTTGTCATGCCTTCCCAGATTTTATTGTCCAGTACATTTATTGTCAAGTTGTACATTGATTGCTAGTAGCCTGTCATGGCGTACTCATTATTACCGTATATGTCCAGATTGATTTAGTGGCTTGTAGTAGCACACTCCCGTATTGATTTTCTAATTGACTTCTAGATTGAGATTGTCATGACCCATACCCAGTGTAGGGCACGAGAAGTGGGTACGTCCAGCCTACACCGCAGTATCGGTGGTAGAACGTTGTTCTAGGTCACAATTAAAACTAAATACAATATGGTATACTCTCCGTACGGAGGATAATCACAGCAGGATACAACTCAATCACCAAAACTAGAAGTAGCACGATAAGATAACTATGAATCCACAAGAGAAGTACAACAGAGAGAAATAAATTTTGGTGTTATCAATACCAACTCAAACAAGCATAAAATAAATACAACTCAAGACAACTAAAAATAAAATAAGAAAAACTCTAGCCATCTACTCCAACCTCTACTGTGTCTCCTCTAGGCTAGCAGGTAACCTCCAAGCTATCTGTAAAATTTATCAACAGGTCCAGTCAGTACGGAAGCGAGCACAATACATCTCACACAGTTCATAATATGACAGCATATGTAAATAGGATATAGAGTAAGATACATGAAACACCAGGAATATATGAAGTAAAAAAGATGATTGTAAAGAAATATCTACTATAAGTAAAGAGCTAACAGTGACTAGTGATGTAGAGTACACGATAGACATGTGAACGGCTTGATAATAAACATGAAAGTTTGCACATGACAACAATACTTTGAAATTATTCACATGACCATTTATACTCCTCCGTACCCCAGTCAATACACAAGGATCTAGACATGTTATGTTATTGCACATGATATCACATGGGGGCCCATAAATAGGTGCACATGAATATAAATATGGGAGCTCCGTGAACATGAGAGTACATGAATCACGAGAGTGCACATGAATGGTGAAAGCACAGGAATACATGATGAAAGTGACATGCACTTGATATGATGTATCCGATGCCCCAGAGGGGGATAACATCTCATGAAGGGATCCATATAGTACCAATCCGTGTTAACAATGTAACAACATCAAGTAAAGTAATCTAGAGCGTAAATATAAATCCTATCAAGTATGAAACTGTCAGAGAATGTACTCGTCTGATACCCTGAACAGCTGATATGAAAAGATGGTCAAGTGGAGTCACAGAGTCCTAGTTAGAGCAACACAGGTTATAAAGAGTTCAATTTATATGGTAATTGAAATTATAATGCAATCTACATGAGTCTAAGTCAATCTAGGTCAAAGTCAACTCTTGGTCAAATCTGGTCAATTATAAAGTCAAACTAGGTCAACTCAAGTCAACTGGGGTCAAACTAGCTAGGGTTGGGTCAACAATGGTCAACTAGTCTAGGTTAGTCAATTCTAGGTCTAAACAAACTAAGTCTATGCAAATCAAGTATCCAAGATAGCTACTAACTCATAGCCTAAATCACTTATTAAACCAAGCACAAAACTAAACCATAAGCTAATATGGCACACAAACTTTGTCATATAATGTATATATATTATTCACATTCACATATTCATATACATAGATATATGTAGGAAAGCTATGTATATAGGCATATACATATATATAGGCACATATATATATATATATATATATATATATATATATATATATATATATATATATATATATATATATATATATATATATATATATATATATATATATATATATATAAAAGAGTAAAAAAGTATATATAAAAAAAATATATATATATATATATATAAATATATATATATATATAAAAAAAAAAAAAATATATATATATATATATATATATATATATATATATATAGAAGCAGAGGTAAAAGAGTAAGTGAGTGAGTGTGTGTGTGTGTGTGTGTGTGTGTGTGTGTGTGTGTGTGTGTGTGTGTGTGTGTGTGCGTGTGTGTTTGGCATGTGTGTGAAAGGATATGTGTTAATAGAAGGAGAGGTAAAAGAGTAAGTGTGTGTGTGTATAAAAATTATATATATATATATATATATATATATATATATATATATATATATATATATATATTATATATATATATATATATCTATATATATATATATATATATATATATATATATATATATATAAGGAGAGGTAAAAGAGTAAGTGAGTGTGTGTGTGTGTGTGTATGTTTGGCATGTGTGTGGAAGAATATGTGTTAATGTTCTCAGATTTAGTGATAGGTAGGTGTATGTGACATGTGATACATGGTGTCAAATGGTGTATGAATGCATGTGTGTAAAAGGTTATAGGTTAACTCAGTTTATAGAAATGCATACATACGTATATACTTATATTGTATACATGCATATATACATATCATGTATACATACATACATTGCATACATGCCTACATACATTTCATATATGTATACTTTTATTCATTCATGCACCTATACATACATACATAGCTACGTATATATATATCATGTATATATCATTTCATTCATCTAACATATCATGCATTACATACTCTACATTCATTTAATATCCATACTACATAGGCTCATAGGTTACACAAAATGCCTATATCGTATAGTCACTCTTCTACTTAGAATCAATACTATACCAATTGGGCCTTCGCTAAATTCTAGGATTAACGTATGTCGTAGCCCTTCGTGTTAGCTTTTCGAAACTTCAAACGGATCATATTTTCGTGTCCGGAAGCTCCCGAAATCGCAAAAAACACCGAAATGCGTTTGTCTTTCGGACAGCTGACACTCAAATAGTTTTACAGAAAGTTCTAAAACGATTTTGGCTTACTAAATATATATTTGGAAAGCTAACTTCGATACGGTTCTTTTAAAAAAAACGAGAGTTTAATCGAAGTTCTAAGCTAAAAGTTATGACATTTCTAATTAGCTTTGGTTAATAAAAACGTGGATGAATATTATGACGAATTTGAGTTGTCTTGGACAAAAGAAACACATGTAGGCCAAGATACTTGGATACCAACATAGGTATCCAAATGAAACTCTTTCGAACCATCGTAACTAAGATTAATCCACTCTCTAACCATTCTAAAACTGAATTTAAATATCTATTTAAACCATTATCATACATACATACACATGTGGTGTCCTAATTTGGGATCTAACAAGTAGGACACAAGACACATATCTAAAATCATCAAGAGAGCTCCAAATGGCCTCAAATTTGAAACTAAATAGGGTACATGCATGGGGGTGGATCCTATGGATTCAAAACTGTAGCTGTCCTTCCCAGAAAATTTAGAATATTTTATTATCATTTATTTTATTGAAATGGTAATTTTAGATTTTATAAATAATTATTTACTTAATTATTACGGTGGATGACTTAAGTCTTTGTGGAGTTATGGAGCACAAACCGACTAGGAATCATGGCACGGATAGTACAAGGGCATGCTTTGACTGGTGTGTTAGCCTTGATAGGGAAGGCCGAGCCATAGCGATGTCCTAACTAGGAAAATCAAGCCAAGTTACGACTTAGCCCTTACCGAAGGTTTATTTATTCATTATTTATATTATCGAATTTTAGGAAACCCGATTATACTATTTTAGCCACTACCAAAATAAGTCAAATCAGCGACGTATTTAGCGACTCCGTGAAATTTCGTCGCTAATGTTTGGGGTTTTAGCGACGTTAATAAAAGACGTCGTTGTTTGTCGCCAACAGCGACAAATAGCGACGTCTAGCGTCTACATTTTGTTAAATAGGGTAGTGCGTCGCAAGTTCGTCGGTACTCGTCGCTGATATAGCGATGTTTCGTGATGCATTTTAAGTTGCGTCGCTATTTATTATATATCAGCGACGTTTAGCGACGTCCTATGCGGACGTCGCTAAACGTTTCATATAGCCAGCGAGGGTTTCCTTTTCGATCATTTCACAATTTTTCCCCCCAAATTTGGGCGCGCACCTCCTCCGCGACGCTCCTCCGACGATTTCCCTCCTCCTCCGCGGCGCTCCTCCGGCGATCTCCCTCCTCCGGCCTCCTCCTTCTCCTCCTCCTCCTTCCTCAGGTAGCTCCTCCTTCTCCTCCTTCTCCTCCTCCTTCTTCCTCTGGTAGCTCCTCCCCAGTTTCTCCTCGTCTTCTAGCTCTCTCTCTCGCTTCTAGTTCGTGTCTACGAGAGCGTGGACTCGCTACGGGGGACACGAGACTGACACTGGACTCGTTACGGGGGACACGAGAGCGTGGACTCGCTTCTAGTTCGTGTGACACCTATTTTGTTGGTTTGGACACGTCGTGTCCCACTGTGTGGACACAAGATTCACAGTGTGACACCTATATACTGAAAAATCTCATTTTTTTGGGCATATCAACTGTCAATTTGATGTTTTGGGTGGATTCGAATTCTAATTTAGGGTTCGAGCCCTATTTACTGATACTGGGAGTTTTTTTGGACATTTTTAGGGTTTTGAAATGATGAATAAATTGACTAATAATTATTATCGAGCCCTATAAAATTTCAGCTATGTCACGAAGGATGGATATACTAATCCTGTGAATGAGTTTTCTCCTAAGTATTCTCGACAGTTGAGTATGATTTAGCTCACTGACATTACTGAAATATGGGATAATTAGACTTTCTGTTCAGTACCCTTTGACCGAATTAAGTTGACCTGAATACCATATTTTAAATCCTAAATCTACGGTATGACATCGTGATCAGGACATAGTCCCTGCAGCCATTCGACTAGCGAGGCAGAAAACTATGTAGCCGTAGATAAAGTTGACTGTCCTCCGACCCTCATCCCTCGACAATGATGATACGACAACCTATCACTATATCTTATATAAATAGTAGTAGATGACGTCTTAGTATTACATTATGTGAGTTCATCTTGATTCTGTTACATTCTTCAGATACTACATATGATAAGAACATATACTACACCATATGTACAGAACATTGATGATTCACACTAATGTATACTAGAATGAATTTTAGGGTTATGTTCTGAGCCATCCGTTCTGATACTTGGCAAAAAATTGAATTTATTGTACTTTATCTGCTTTCGAAAATGTACTCAAATTACATGATGGTTCCTTTAGTTAGCTTGCTTATGTTACAATTATATTAGCTTGCTTACCAGATGGCACCCATGACCCGAGAAGCGGCACGTCGTTTGAGGGAAACCGTGAATGCTGAGGTGGCTCCTCCTACAGTTAAGGAGGAAGTGGCACCGGTTGCTAGTGAGACCGGAAGTTCTATTCATCCAGCACCGGTAGCTAGTGAGACCGAGAGGACTCTTCATGCAATCCTTGTAAGGGACGACAGCTCTCCTCGTACCAAAAATCTCGCTTTTTCGAGGTGGTTGCGTGAACGTATCACTGAGCATTTGCGTGAGCAACGTGGTTCTCATTAGCTATTAGTACTTATTTGTATTGGACTATTTGTATTGGGTTGTTTTTGTATTAGACTATTTGTATTGGACTACATATATGAATCAGTACTATGTCAATCTATAGATTATATTGGACTACGACATGGTGATCAGGACATAGTCCCTGCACCCATTCGACTGGCGAGGCAGAAACTATGTATCCGTAGATAAAGTCGACTGTCCTCCGACCCTCATCCCTCAGCAATGATGATATGACAACCCAACCGGAGAGGATAATCTGAGAGATCCATCTGAGAGGGACGTATACTCTCAGAGATCACCTTTACAAGAATTATATCAGTAGTGGGATCGAGTGTTGGAGGAGATATTATCAAAGTATACGTCCTACTCAGATGGGTCTCTCACCGTTACTAATTTTTTCTGACAGCATGGTGGATGTGCTCCGTCCACAGATTCTTGCTCCGAGCCAAAACTTTGTCCCGGAGCTCAAATGGACATCCTTGGTGTAGAGCTCGAGTGAGAGGTTCCTGACAGCATGGTGGCCTCCTTTGTTAAAGTATCCGTGCTCATCCCATATTGGTTGTGGGACGAGCACGGATACTTTAACAAAGGAGACCACCATGCTGTCAGGAACCTCTTACTCGATCTCTACACCAAGGATGTCCATTTGAGCTCCGGGACAAAGTTTTGGCTCGGAGCAAGAATCTGTGGACGGAGCACATCCACCATGCTGTCAGGAAAAAATAGTAACGGTGAGAGACCCATCTGAGTAGGACGTATACTTTGATAATATCTCCTCCAACACTCGATCCCACTACTGATATAATTCTTGTAAAGGTGATCTCTCAGAATATACGTCCCTCTCAGATGGATCTCTCAGAGTATCCTCTCCGGTTGGGTTGTGTTCTGAGCCATCCGTTCTCACAGAGGGTCCTATTTTGGATTCTATATTTTGTATTTTAGTTTCTGTATTTTGTATTTTGGTTTCTGTATTTTGGTTTCTGTATTTTATATTTTGGTTTCTGTATTTTGTATTTTGGTTTCTGTATTTTGTATTTTGGTTTCTGTATTTTGGCTCCAGCTCCATTTGCATTAATCTACGGTACGACATGGTGATCAGGACATAGTCCCTGCAGCCATTCGACTGGCGAGGCAGAAACTATGTAGCCGTAGATAAAGTTGACTGTCCTCCGACCCTCATCCCTCGACAATGATGATACGACAACCTATCAAAATCCTCGACTCTCTTTTGCTTCTTGGATATTGACCCAGCTTCCAATCTCTCATTTCCCTCCGGGTCCACTCTACTCCCAATCTCTTCCTCTTTTATACACGGATCTACAGAATCAATACCATCCAAGGAAGGCAAAGCTGAATCAGTATTGTCTTCCGGATCGTCCTTATCAAGGCATAACGGGCTGCTCAGCGTGCCCAGCTTCTTTAACTTCTTGCTGGCTGCAGAGTCGAAATGGGAACGGGTCCTCTTTGTCGGCCCGGAGCTCTGACTTGCACTCGTCGCCGCGCTACTGGTTTCCTCTCCTCCTCTGACGCGGGTCATAAGAAAAGAAATTTCGTACCTCTTCTTCACATAAACATCATTGCCGTCTTGTACTCGAGCCTCCTCGTCTGTGATGCTATCCGACTTCTCGGTGCCTACATTATCACTCGAATCTCCCATTCGACTCGTATCGTCCTCTTCTTTGCCTGTCTTTTCGCTCCCTGTCTTGCAATCATCTGCTATCACCGCCGACTCATTCGACTCCTTCTCCGATGACTCCGAGAAGTTGGATAGTGTCACAGACGAGGAGGCTAGGCTCGAGTACAAGGCGGCAATGATGTTTATGTGAAGAAGAGGTACAAAATTTCTTCTCTTATGACCCGCGTCAGAGAAGGAGAGGAAACCGGTAGCACGGCGACGAGTGCGAGTCAGAGCTCTGGGCCGGCAAAGAGGACCCGTTCCCATTTCGACTCTGCAGCCAGCGAGAAGTTGAAGAAGCTGGGCACGTTGAGCAGCCCGTTATGCCTTGATGAGGACGATCCGGAAGACAATGTTGATTCAGTTTTGCCTTCTCCTCTCCTCCACCATGGCTATGTACCCATCTGCTCCTCCCTACTTCCATTCTTCTTATTTGACTCTCTTAGGCATATATGATATCCAGCTCAAGTGTAGAGTCGGGGGAGAAGAAGTGGACAGGAAGAGGAGGGGAAGCAGCACAGCCGGCGGCATGACCCGGAGGAAGTACAGAGGTTTTCTTCAACATACGTAGGAGAACTATAAGGATATATCTTTTTACAATATGTCATCTTATCAAAGACCCTTAATGTAACAACCATGTTACCGCGGTGTCGGAAGACTAACATGTCATAATTTTCTAAGCCGTGTATTTTTACATAATCCTTCCAACTCTTTCCTCCTATGTCGTAATCTTGCATTATTACATAGAACTGAAATCCAGTTGGAGGATTATGTCAAAACACACGGCTTATAAAATTATGACATGTTAGTTTTCCGACACCGTGGTAACATGGTTGTCACATTAAGGGTCTTTGACAAGGTGATATGTTGTGAAAAGATATATCCTTATAATTCTCCTACGTATGTTGAAGAAAACCTCTGTATTTTCTCTGTGTCATGCCGCCGGCTGTGCTGCTTCCCCCTCCTCTTCATGTCCACTTCTTCTCCTCCGACTCTACACTTGAGCTGGATATCATATGTGGCTGAGAGAGTCAAATAAGAAGAAGGAAAGTAGGGAGGAGCAGATAGGTTCAGAGCCATGGTGGAGGAGAGGAGAAGGAAAGTGCTTGATCAGAACATGAGGTGGAGAAGTTGTGACGTTGATAGCGTGAGGGAGGGAGAGGATGGAAAAGATCTTCTCCTCCGACTCTACACTTGAGGTGGATATCATATTTTGGTTTCTGTATTTTGGCTCCAGCTCCATTTGTATTAATCTACGGTACGACATGGTGATCAGGACATAGTCCCTGCAACCATTCGACTGGCGAGGCAGAAACTATGTAGCCGTAGATAAAGTTGACTGTCCTCCGACTCTCATCCTTCGGCAATGATGATACGACAACCTATCACTATATCTTATATAGTAGTAGATGATGTCTTAGTATTACATTATGTGGGTTCATCTTGATTCTGTTACATTCTTCAGATACTAGATACGATAAGAACATATACTACACCAAATGTACAGAACATAGATGATTCACACTAATGTATGCTAGAATAAATTTTGGGTTGTGTTTTGAGCCATTCCTTCCCATACTTGGCAGTTAAGTTGTGGACCATTATGTTTGACATTGTTGTTACAAATTTTTATATATCTGTGTTGATTGATGAGATTGTGTTTCAAACGTGTTCGTGATTGTGTGTATCTGTGTTGTTTGATACTGTGTTCGTGATACACACCGTTGTTGCTGTAACAAATGGTGTGGGGGATGCTACAAATGCTGCAGGGAATGCTGCAAATGCTGTATTTTTTTTATTTTTTTTACTATTAGCGACGTTCAGCGACGATTACCGACGGTCAGCGACGAAAGAAACGTCGCTAACTACGTCGCTAACTGTAAGGAATATCGTCGCTGATCGTCGGTAAACGTCGGTAATGTAGCGACGTAGAAAAGTCGCAGAACGTCGCCATATGGCTCTCAAGCCAGGTCAGCATCGATGCGAGACAGAGTCGCTCAACGTCGCTAGATTACGTCGGTATATTATGACGTTTTATGTCGCTGGCAATCGCTATTTTAGCGACGTGGACACGTCGCTAACGTTCGTTGCAATAGCGACGTATGGCGACGTTTTCTTGTTTAGCGACTAGGTTAATCCCGACTACTTGAAAATGTCGCTAAAGACATCGCTAATTGAAATTAGCGACGTATTTTCCCTTTTAGCGACGTCTTTACGCGTCGCTGAATTGACAGATTTTAGTAGTGAGCCCGGACTGGAATCGAACCGAGCCCAAGCCCATGTAGTCATGCGATACGTCTAGTGACATTCGTGATGATGTATTTTTGTTATGATTGTGTCATATCCCATTTTAGTGATCTAGTTGATATTTCTAAGTATTTTATTTAAATATTATAAATATCCTTATTAGTTAATATTCAAGGATATTGGTATAAAATAGTTCCTTGTATATTCTGTAGTATTGGACTATACACAAAGGCATGTACACCATTTTTGGCTTATTGAATTTCGTTATTATTATTTTATTGGAGTTATACAATATTGATATTATTATTATGGTTATTAAATATAAATTATTTATTATTATGAGTTATTATCATTTTATTCTTTAACAAAAGTTATATGTGTATATATAGATGTATAATATATATATATATATGGGTGGGTGCATAGATAAATATCTGTGAGTGAATATATGAATATACTGTCTGTGTGGGTACTTGTATGTATATATAAATGCATTATAGAAATATGTGTATGCGTACGTATATATATATATATATATATATATATATATATATATATATATATATATATATATATATATATATATATTTTATATATATATATATATATATATATATATATATATATATATAGATTATTAAAAAAAATATATATATATATATATATAGATTATATTTATGTGTGTGTAATTATGTATTTATATGTATAAAATAATATTATATAAATAAAAAAAAGGGTAAATATGGTGTATGCATATATATATCTAGAAATACGAGTATATATATATATATATATATATATATATATATATATATATATATATATATATATATATATATATATATATATATATATGATTAGATTTATTAATTAAAAAAAAAGAGGATGCTACTGTAGCTATGCTACAGTAGCCTTATTAAACCGCAAAGCCAGGCCCTTGGCCTATGAACCCAAGGGCAATGCCAAGTCGAGTGAGTACACAAACGAGAAATTCGAGCCTACACGAGAGCCGACTTACTCCTACTTATTTATATCGTTCAGAGTATCGATACTCGCGAAAACCCTAACCACGAATCAACGTCGACCACCTGGCAACCCATCCCCCGGCCTGGCGCCGTCGTACGCAGCCGCAGGCCGGCCACGGCCGTGCCAGAGCGCGCCAAACGGCCGACCACGCGCGCAAACCGCACGCAAGCAGAACCAAGACGGGACAGCAGCAACAGTCCAAGCCCGATTTCCCGGTGAGTTTTCTCCCTTGTCCCTTCATCGTTTTCTAAACAAAAATATGCGTTGGAAACCCAACCTATAGGCCTTCGACACCAATGAATTCGAACTAAATCGAAATAAAAACGATATAAAATCGACGCCAAAAATGGCAAAAAATCTGTCGAAACAGGACAGTATTTCCAGTCCATGAACCCACTTTGGAGTATCGATTCTGATTGATCCGGTAATCCTTTAGAGATTCTACTTGAACAAAGTTAGAGACAATATGTAGGGCTCCATGACCCAATTTGCGGAAGTCGATTTCATCGACTACGCTCCGAGAAAGCGGATCCCGAACTTGGACAAAAACCTGTTTTAAAAACTAGAAAATTCATCCACACGACGTGCATCCCGCCATTTCGGGCGACGTGGTCGCGAACCAAAAGCATCAAAAGCTGCGTAACGGCTTCATGGTCATGTGGGCTTTAGCAGAATTCAAATTGGTCGCGTGTGCGCGACGAATTTAATGCGTATCCGTCAAAATTCACCGTATCGTGCACTTTGCAAATTTCTCAATTACTTTGTGCACGCTCGTCAGATCGAGACGAAACTTGCGCCAACAGGACCGTATTGTTTTTCTGGTCCTGTATGCCAAGTTTGGTCCAATTTTGAGACAGTTGAATCGTACGTCGTTTTGCGGGCCCCACGGTCCAACTCAACGGGCGATTTTGAGCATGGGCCGCCGAAATCCAACTTTGGACATACGGTTGGGTTCATATCAGAAAACCGAATCCGTAGACATGTAGTTTGACGTTTAGAGACCGTTGACTCTGGCATGCTTTTCGGTGCAAAGCGGGTCCGACGACGGATACCGTTTTGACCCAAAATTACTATTTTTCCTCTGTGTCCAGAATTGGACGTAAGGACAGGCAATCCTGGCTATTTTGACTATTCTGAGAACATTGGTAATGTTTATTTCAGCTTCCGAAGACTATTGTATGGGTTTTGACTATTGTGGCACATTGAGTGGTTCAGATTGTCGGTTTCACCAGCATAGGACCACAAGCGAGTACAGTTTATTGTCTGCATTTCGATATTAATTTTCACTATATTTCATTGGTTGGCCTTTGGTTATGTGATTATTTTCTTTTATAAATTGTTGAGTCGGGAATGAGAAGTACCAAGGATGTATGATCTGACCTTAGACCGTGTAGACCGTGTTTATTATTGCATTTATTTCTTGTAGACAGTGTAGACAGTGATTTATTTATTACAAAGTAGACATTGTAGACATTGATTTATTTATTGCAAAGTAGACAGTGTAGACCGTGATTATTATTGCATTTAAACTGTGTAGATCGTGATTACTATTTGTAGACAATGTTTCTTTATTGCAATATTAACTGTAGACCGTGTAACTATAGACCGTGTAACTGTAGACCATGTAACTGTAGACTGTGTAACTTTAGACCGTGTAGACCGTGTCGCATAATTGTCCCGAGACCGATCACATATAAAAGGTACTTCTAACAGTTGGTGAAAGTGTTTTGTGTCTATTTATTGCTATTGGTTTTTTGTATTTACTGTTTATTTTTAAAAACTCATAATTGACGTCTAACCTTTGTTTTATAGTCATTTTCTTTATTTGAAATTGCATTCAGTGGATTGTGCTCGTTCCATTCCTGACTCAAAACCAACATTTTTCAGGTTAGCCGTGGATTCACTTAGCATGAGAGATACGGGGGTACTTGCAGACAAAATCCTAGAAACTAGCTAGATAGCGGAGTTGTAGTCATTCCAATATTTGTACAAGTTTATATTTTACTGCAATGTAAATCTTGTGATCATTGTAAGTTAATTTAATTTTTGTTAATGAGCATTATTTGTGATTTTGGTCTTCATGGCCGTGACAGCGTTCTACCACCGATACTACGACGTAGGCTGGCTTGGACACGTCTCGTATCCGTTTAAAAAAAACGAGTGGGGGTCGTGACAAATTTTGTGGTGGCCCATGCAGGTCTGTTTTTGCAAATCATGCGAACTCGTGATAGTACTTAAGTTAGTTGTACTATTACGAGCCTGCGAAAGAAAATGCTCATTCACGAAATACGATTAATTTAATTTAAAGGAATGACTAGGACTAGGAGTCCCTTATACAAATTACCGATGGGTAGTCTAGGCCATGCAATTTAGGATGAGGGTTATTAATTTAGATACCTTATCAGACCCCCATAGTTACACTATTACCTCTTGATAGGACGATATGATCTAATGTGGATAGATTATTCACTTGGTGAGGCAGAGTTTCCTAGAGTAATGATCTAACCTTGATGAATTGTTCAATTCATTCTCTTTGCCTCTTAGATATCATCCCCATATCCTAGCCAAATTATCTATATAATTGCTAGTTGCCCTAAGAATCATTATTTTATAAAGTTTTGATTTTGTTATCCATATACGGACCTCAAGTTAGTTTCGATTCAAAGTTACCCTCAAAGGTTTGAATACACATAGAATAGGTACTAGAATGGTTATATCTCTTTGTCTTCAGTTATTCCCTCCATGTTCGATCTTTTATTTTAAAGATTGTGACTGATAGGACCAATATATATGCCTTATTACATAGTCGACTTGCTAGAAACTCTAGAACTCCTGAGTTTTTACATATATAGTTAAAGGAATATTAGTTAAATCATAATGGCAGGACAGCAGTGCACTGTCGCCATTTAATTGAATTTTTGGAGACTATGGATACACTGCAGCCAGCAGCGCACTAGCGAGACACAACCCCTAGAGGTGAAATTAGTTTAAGAAAATATAGGTGATGGGATATTGCTAAACTATAGCTAGTGGTCCTCTTTTGACCGTAGTCACCCTTGTGTCAATATAAGGAAGAGTACCAGATAGCATATCACCCTGAAATCACGAATCCAAGGGTTTACCACAACCCGAGTATACGAGCAGGACATAACTCTTGGTGAAATGACTTCGGACGTGATTACAAGTTTAGCATACTATAGAGGATAGGAGAATGCCCTGTGTGTCCCATAAGATTCAAAGCCAATATTGGTAAAAGTATTGTAAGTTGGACAACATGTCTCCCAACCTAGAAATTCGTGGTTCTTGTGACCTATTGACGAGAAAATTGACTGACACTTATAGGTTTACCTAGAATATAGAATTCAGAAGTCCATAAACCATTAGTCGGCCAAGGCCGTAAGGATAAGAAGATAGTGGGATGACTGTATAAGCAAGAACCCCAGGTGAGTTTTCGTTTCTCACAAACTCGAACTACTTGTGCCTTCTTTCAAAAATCTCGCATGATTGTATTCGACTATCTTAACAAACGCTGCTGTTACAGCTTAGTTTTGCAAGCTCACTCTGTTCTCGAGCTTGATCCAAGGCACATATTTAGTGGGGATGCCTGCTAACTTATTGTCTAATCAGAATCAGTGTATTATGGTATGATCAACCATGATGCATTTGGTTCGCTCTTCGTTTAATTACACTACGTGGATGGAGATATATAGGTATCTAGGATCTCATCCGTGACTGCTTGACAATTCCTCTTGAATTATATGATCGCCCTTGAATTACGAAATTGTATTCAGTAACATCTCCCTTGAATTCTTATTGTTTTTGTCTTTCACCGATTTGGAAGGACGAAAGCTCATGATGGTAGAGAGATACAGAGTATTTTCTTGGCTATGATAATGATAGACACAAATGTAGCTACCATCGGCCAGTCATGTGATTGAGTTACTCATTCTCCCATCGACCCACAAACTACTGTTGAGATTTTTGAGCCATCTGAATTTGAGAATGATTAGGGTTTTACCCTTAGTCAGAACTCCAATCTAGGAGACTATCTATTCTCAAGAAACCAAACGTCGTGAGTCTCTAATCATTGTCGAAAGTTTGCCTTAACTAGAAACTCTTGAGCCTTAACCCAACCCTTCCTCGACCAAAGCCCACAGTTAATGAGTGGACAAGGGAAAGGACAATCATTTATCGTGAGTATGGTAGACACTCATCCGAGAGTGGTTTTTAACAAGTATTGCCCTAG
Organism: Iris pallida; assembly: GCA_029216955.1. NCBI lineage: Eukaryota > Viridiplantae > Streptophyta > Magnoliopsida > Asparagales > Iridaceae > Iris > Iris pallida. Next base: position 18,772,057 of record JANAVB010009200.1, read on the forward strand.
TTATGTAAATATTATTATTAAGACCTATCTAGTGTTGGAACACCACAGTCACTAGTTTAGCCAATACCATAGATTAAATACCCTGTCATATTATGATCTACCAGTGGTCAATAACAATGCATGATCATTATAATTCTTGTGACAATAGTCTGGCAGGCTTGACACCAAGAGAGATTCACGACTCAGTTGTTAGAAAGCTTTTCAGATGATGTGCCTTAGAGTTGGGGTCACGACCTGCACCCGTTTTATTTTTTTTTAACGGATACGAGACGTGTCCAAGCCAGCCTATGCCGCAGTGTCGGCGGTAGAACGCTTTCACGGCCATAAAGATAAAAATCACAAATGATGCTCATTCACATAATTAATTTAACTTACAATGATCACAAGTTTTACATTTGTAGAAAATATAAACTTGTACAAATAAATGAATGACTACAACACAACTTTCTATCTAGTCTCTAGGCTTTTGTCTGCAAGTATCCCCATCACTCCCCAAGCTAAGTGAATCAACGGCTAACCTGAAAAATGTTGATTTCCAGTCAGGAATGGAACGAGCACAATTCACCGAATGTAATTTCAAATAAAGAAAATGACTATAGAACAAGGGTTAGACATCAATCATGAGTTTTGAAAATAAACAGTAAATACGAAAAACCTAAAGCAATAAATAGACACAAAATACTTTTCTCAACTGTTAGAAGTACCTTTGATATGTGATCGGTCTCGGGACAATTATGCGACACGGTCTAAAGTTACACGGTCCACAGTTAATATTGCAATAAAGAAACATTGTCTACAAAATAATTATCACTAACTACACAGTTTAAATGAAATAATAATCACGGTCTACACTGTCTACTTTGCAATAAATAAATCAATGTCTACACTGTCTACTTTGCAATAAATAAATCACTGTCTACACTGTCTACAAGAAATAAATGCAATAATAAATACGGTCTACACGGTCTAAGGTCAGATCACACATCCTTGGTACTTCTCATTCCCGACCCAACAATTTATAAGAGAAAATAATCACATAACCAAAGGCCAACCAATGAAATTTAGTGAAAATCAATATCGAAATGCAGACAATAAACAGTACTCGTCTGTGGTCCTGTGCTGGTGTAACCGATAAATCTGAACCACTCAGAAAGCCACAATAGTCAAAACTCGTACAACAGTCCCCAAAAACTGAAATAAACATTACCAATATTCTTAGAATAGTCAAAATAGCTAGGATCACCTATCCTTAAGTCCAATTCTGGACAAAGGGACAAAACGGTAATTTCGGGCCAAAATTGTGTCCGCCGTTGGACCCACATTGCACCGAAAAGCGTGCCAAAGTCAACAGTCTCTAAAGTCATCAAATTATATGTCTACGAATCCGATTTTTCGATACGAACCCAATCGTATGTCCAGAATTGGATTCCGGTGGGCCGTGCACAAAATTGTCCGTTGAGTGGGACCGTAGGGCCCGCAAAACGGTAATTTTATCAACTATCTCAGAATCAGACCAAACTTGGCATACAGGACCAGAAAAACGATACGGTTCTGTTGGCGCAAGTTTTGTCTCGATCCGACGAGCGTGCACAAAGTAATTAGAGAATTTGCAAAGTGCACGATACAATGAATTTTGGCGAATACGCATCAAATTCGTCGTGCACACGCGACCAATTTGAATTACGCCAAAGCCCACACGACCACAAAGTCGTTACGCATCTTTCGATGATTTCGGTTTGCGACCACATCGCCCGGAATGGCGGGACGCACGTCGTGTGGATGGTTTTTAAGTTTTTAAAACAGAATTTTGATGGTTTTTGAATTCGAATATCTTTGTATATACTTGATAAAATCTGGATCTACCAAATAGGTTTTAATCTTGTATAGGTTGTCTACAATCCTATTCAGGTGGATTTTCGAAAAGGTTATTGGGTTAATGAGGATTCGTCCGCAAACAGGAGTCCTTCGACTACTTAATATTCTGTTTCGAACATATTTTTGGTTCGACTTTGGGTCGATTTCCTGGATTGGTCGTGCTATTTTAACAGAATATAATCAAAGGGGTTTACAGCCCTATGGGTTGTGAACGTACCTGAAGTCGCGGATCGACAAACGATTAACCACGCGTTGCAAAAATGCATCGCGAAGTTGGCCTCGCACAGTGTCACTGCTGTCGTTTTCCTCTGTTTCAGGCCGCCCGTGCGGGTTTCCCGTGCCTGGTCGGCCTCCACTGTCCTGCGCGGCCGCACGCGGTGGCCCAGGGTGGCGCGCATGCGTGTGTGGGGAAGGAGGCTCGTCAGGTGGTTAGGGTTTCGAGGAGAGGACTCTCCTCTGTTCTGTTCTCGGGAATTTATACTATAGATTAGTTTCGATTTCTTACTATTCGATGGGGGAAGGATTTAGCCGAGAGATGTATGCTCTATGGGCTTGAGGGCTCGGTTTGTGGCCCCTTATGCTCGGGTGGGTGTTGGCAGCAAGGTCTGCTTCTCTTTCTTATTCCCTTTTTCTCTATTTACCAATCTCTTTTTCCTTTAATTCCTAATATATATATATATATATATATATATATATATATATATATATATATATATATGTATATTTATACACCTATAATTACTTATGCACGTATATATATTTATATACACACATATATATATATGTGTACATTTTATATATAGATACATACGCATATACGCTCATACGTAATTTACATACATACACACCCATATATATATATATATATATATATATATATATATATTTATATATATATATATAGATTCTGTATATATCTATATATCTAATAATGTATATATATCCATATATATATATATATATTCTGTATATATCTATATATCTAATATATATATATATATAGATTCTGTACATACATACGAATATTTATATACATACATGTACATATATTATATATATATATATATATATATATATACATAGATAACCAATAAATAATAAAATAGTATTATTTTGTAATAACCTCATTAATATTGATAATAATAATAATAAAATAATAATAATAATAATGATAATAATAATAATAATAATAATAATAATAATAATAATAATAAAAGTAACGAAATTTGATAAACCAAATAAAGGCGTACATATACCAATATGTACAGTCTAAAATCTCCAAAATATACAAGGGCCTATTTATACAAAATTTACTGAATATCACTAATAATATTATTTATAATATTTAAATGCGAATACTTAGAAATATTCATCAGTTTATTAAAATGGAATACAACACAATCTTACCAAAATACGTCAACATGAATGTCATTGGATGTCTCGTATGACTACAAGGGCTCGGCTCAGTTCGAGTCCAGTCCAGACTGGTTTGGTACAACCGGTCTCCCGAAAACACAATAATATAATTAACTATTAGAGTCTTCGGTACGGGTTAAGTCGCAACTTGGCCTGGTTTTCTTAGTTAGGACGTCACTATGGTCCAGCCTTCCCTACCAGGGCTAATACACTAGTCAAAGCATGCCACTGCACTACTCGTGCCTTGATTCCTAGTCACCTTATACTCCAAATCTCAACCTTGGCTAAAATTATCTACCGTAATAATTAACTATTTAATTATTTATAAAATTCTAAAATCACCATTTAAATCAAATAATAATAAAAAATATTTTGAAAATTTTTGGGAAGGTAGGCTACAAATCTACCCACCTTAAAAATAATTTCGTCCTCGAAATTTAAATTCATAACTATTTCTTAAAATTCAAAGTCTAGTATTCCCTTGATCTCCTCAAATTTAATTTCTTAAAATATTTATGGCCTTTTCTAGTCATTTGGTATTTATGAAATATCGAGGACTTCTACCCACCTTCGGTCACACTACTCCTCCCAACTAAAATCTATAATCCTATAACTGTTTGCTAACAATCCTACCAACAGACATCTACAGCATGAGGCATCTATAAGTTTTTTTTTCTATCAGCAACCCAAGATTTAACAAGCAACAGACTGACACAAGTAGCTAAGAAATATTGATAAATTCTAACAAGTATGATCGTTCATCACTCTGAAATGGGAAGGACATGAAGATAAGGAATAGTAATCGAGAGCGAATATGAAATTTCAAGAGCCGTGGAGAGTATCCAATGGTGCAGATAGAACAAAAAAATTTATGAATCTATTGTCTCATTCGCTAGATTGGGCTACTCTAGTCCAGTCACTTGCTACATCGAAGAACCCTTTACTCTTAGAGGGCTGGCAATCCATGCAATACATCAACTTCGTTCTCAAAATTCTGAACAAGTTCCCAAAATAGGGTGGAATTCGGGAAATCAAGATTGTGATCCTTTCCGTGGTTATTTAAACACACGAGAATAGAATATGAATACAATAAAAGATCGTATCACAACTTCCAGTTAAATGGGATAAAGATTACAAATGGATTCACTTTCTAAGGGGTGGAGATTACATAATCGGTATAGGGCCTATTTCAAACACTTCGATTTTATAGACCAATTATGGGGGTTGGTCTGAATGGGTTTTACTGGGCCTTAATGTGTTTCCTATTTGGATATCAATTGTTGGTTGGATGAACCTTGGATTTCAATCTATACGGACATGACAATATCCTAATAATAAAACTGTTTTTACTAGTTAGGGTAACCTAGAATAGGTTCCTATCCAAGGGTTGAGCTAGTTGCCAGTCCAGTTGGTTGGCTAGGTCCCTCAAGCCCAAAATGTGCCTTCAGTGACTTTTGTATTTGAGTAGCACATGAGGCCTCAATTGGATGGTACACTAGTGGCATGTGCGCAGCGGGCTTCGAGTAGACCACAACCATATATTGGGTCGTAGAAACGGGGTCGTGGTCAAGGCTCTAATGGAGGTTGGAAAGCGTATCGGTACTATGGTAAAAGTCATAACTAGTCCTTTTAACCTGAAAATCGTACCATAAAAAATAGAGTATAAGGGGACGTGTTTGAGTCGGACATGATATACCTAGATGAAGGTGGACTCGTCTAGATCTTGCATATAAAATTTGTTGGAAGGTAACAGCTGGTCTCGTGCTCCGAATATTAATGACACGGCCGGGGACACAAAATGATCTAAAAGAAATGTGAGAGTCCAAGGGCACTAATCATCATCCTAAAGGAAGTTATTCTAATCACTCGGCAATCCTGGTATATCCAAAAAAATTTAGAGGGCTTACAGTTTACCCACCTTAAAATAGGACATGGTCTTCGGAATATTGAGGTTAGAGGGTTCCCAAAGTTCGGATACTGTACCTCGACTCTTTGTTAATAGGAAATAAGGCACGGCGTAACGAAATACGGTAGATATAGTCAAGTCAAGGATCGTTCCTCAATAAATGGAAAACGAGTGTGTAAAATAACACATGGTCGATAAAATAGAATGATATGCTTGACCACAGTATATATGAGTTGTAGTGATCATGCATTGCTGTTGACAACTGGTAGATTATAATATGACAGGGTATTTAAGCTATGGTATTGGCTAAGCTAGTGACTGTTGTGTTCCAACACTAGTTAGGTCTTAATAATAAATTTACATAACTAGAGCAATATTTGTTGGAAACCAATCTCGGGATGAGTGTCACGGTAAATGATTACCCTATTGTCCACTCATCTCATGTCTAACTGTGGGCTTCGGTCGAGGAAGGGTTGGTTCAAGGCTTAAGGGCTGCTAGTTAAGGCAAGCTTCCAGCATATAGTTAGAGACTCACAACATTTGGTTTCTTGAGAATAGATAGTCTCCTAGGTTGGCGTTCTGACTAAAGGTAAAACCCTAATCATTCTCAAATTCAGATAGCTCGAAAGTCTCAATAGTAGTTTGAGGGTCGATGGGAGAACGAGTAACTCAATCACATGACAGGCCGATGGTAGCTACACTTGTGCCTACCATTATCATAGCCATGGGAATACTCTGTATGTCTCTACCATCACGAGCTTTCGTCTTTCCAAATCGGTGAAAGACAAAATAGTAAAGAATTCAAGGGAGATGTTACTGAATACAATGTCGTGATTCAAGGGCGAACATATAATTCAAGAGGAATTGTCAATGCAGTCGCGGATGAGATCCTAGATACCTCTACATCTCAATCCACGTAGGATAATTAAATGAAGTGCGAACCAAATGCATCATGGTTGATCAGACCATAATACACTGATTCTGATTAGACAATATGTTAGCAGGCGTCCCCACTAAACATATGTCTTGAATCAAGCTCGATAAAAGAGTAAGCTTGCAAGAACTAGGCTGTAATAGCAGTGTTGGTCAAGATAGTCAAGATACAAGTACGCGAGATTTTTGAAAAGAGGCACAAGTAGTTCGAGTTTAGAGAGAATCAAAACTTATCTGGTGTTTTGCTTATACAGTCAATCCAACTATCTTCTATTCATAAGTCCTTGGTCGACTAATGGGTTATGGACTTCTGAATTCTATACTCCAGGTAAACCTATTAGTGTCAGTCAATTACCTCGTCCATAGATCACAAGGACTATGGAATGCTAGGTCGGGAGACATGCTACCCAACTTACAAAACTTCTACTAATGTTGGCTTTGGATCTTATGGGACATACATGATATTGTCATATCCTCTATAGTATCCTAAACTTGTAATCACGTCTGAAATCATTTCACCGAGGATTATGCCTCGTCCGTATACTCGGGCGATGGTAAACTCTTGGTTCTATGATTCAGATGTGATATGCTATCAGATACTCTACCTTATCTCTACACCCGGGTAACTATGACCAAAGAGGACTACTAGCCATAGTTTTAGGAATATTCTATAACTATAATTTCCTTAAAAATTTTAATTCTAGGGTCGTGTCTCGCTAGTGCGCTGCTGGCTGCAGTGATTCCATAGTCTCCATAATTCAAATAAATGGCGACAGTGCGCTGCTGTCCTGTCATTATAAGTTAACTACATCCCTTTTACTAAAGTATGTAAAAAATTCCTGGGCTTCTAGAGATTCAAGCAAGTCGACTATGTAACAAGGCGTAAATATTTGTCCTATCAGTCGCAATCTGTAACTAAAAGATTTAATCATGGAGGAAAGAACTGGAGATAAAAGGATTACAAACATTCTAGTATCTATTCTATGTGTATTCAAACCTTTGAGGAAACTTTGAATCAAAACTAACTTGAGGTTCATCTATGGATAACATAAAATAATAACTCTTAAGGCAAAAATAGGAACTGAATAGGCAATTTGACTAAGATGTGAGGATGATATCTAAGAGACAAGAGAAGGAATTAATCAATTTATCAGGGTTAGATCATTAGTACTAGGAAGCCATGTCTCACTAAGTGAATAATCTATCCACATTGGATCTTATCGTCATATCAAGAGGTAATAGTGTACCTATAAGGATCTGACACTCTATTAAAAAATTAATAACTCCTTATCTACATTGCATGGCCTAGACTACCATCGGTAAATTTGTATAAGGGACTCCTAGTCATAGTCATTCTCTTAAATTAAATTAATTCTAGATTCGTGAATGAGCATTTCCTAGTCGTAGGCTCGCAATAGTACGACTAACTTAAGTACTATTACGAGTTTGCATGATTTACGAAAATAGACCTACATGGGCCACCACAAAAACTTGTCACGACCCGCACCCGTTTTATTTTTTTTAAACGGATACGAGATGTGTCCAAGCCAGCCTACGCCGCAGTGTCGGCGGTAGAATGCTGTCACGGCCATGAAGATCAAAATCACAAATGATGCTCATTCATATAATTAATTTAACTTACAATGATCACAAGTTTTATATTTGTAGAAAAATATAAACTTGTACAAATAAATGAATGACTACAACACAACTTTCTATCTAGTCTCTAGGCTTTTGTCTGCAAGTATCCCCGTCACTCCCCAAGCTAAGTGAATCAACGGCTAACCTGACAAATGTTGGTTTCCAGTCAGGAATAGAACGAGCACAATTCACCGAATGCAATTTCAAATAAAGAAAATGACTATAGAACAAGGGTTAGACATCAATCATGAGTTTTGAAAATAAATAATAAATACGGAAAACCAATAGCAATAAATAGACACAAAATACTTTTCCCAACTGTTAGAAGTACCTTTGATATGTGATCGGTCTCGGGACAATTATACGACACCGTCTACACGGTCTAAAGTTACACGGTCTACTGTTACACGGTCTACAGTTAATATTGCTATAAAGAAACACTGTCTACAAAATAATTATCACTAACTACACAGTTTAAATGAAATAATAATCATGGTCTACACTGTCTACTTTGCAATAAATAAATTAATGTCTACACTATCTACTTTGCAATAAATAAATCACTGTCTACACTGTCTATAAGAAATAAATGCAATAATAAACACGGTCTACACGGTCTACACGGTCTAAGGTCAGATCACACATCCTTGGTACTTCTCATTTCCAACTCAACAATTTATAAGAGAAAATAATCACATAACCAAAGGCCAACCAATGAAATATAGTGAAAATTAATATCGAAATACAGACAATAAACTGTACTCGCCTGTGGTCCTGTGCTGGTGTAACCGATAAATCTGAACCACTCAAAAAGCCACAATAGTCAAAACTCATACAACAGTCCCCGAAAGCTAAAATAAATATTACCAATGTTCTTAGAATAGTCAAAATAGCTGGGATCGCCTGTCCTTAAGTCTAATTCTGGACATAGGGGCAAAACGATAATTTCGGGCCAAAACTATGTCCGCCGTTGGACCTGCTTTGCACCGAAAAGCGTGCCAAAGTCAACGGTCTCTAAAGTCGTCAAACTACATGTCTACGGATCCGTTTTTTCGATACGAACCCAAACGTATGTCCAAAATTGGATTTTGGTAGGCCGTGCACAAAATCGCCCGTTGAGTGGGACCGATTTTATCAACTGTCTCAGAATCGGACCAAACTTGGCTTACAGGACCAGAAAAATGATACAGTTCTGTTGGTGCAAGTTTCGTCTCGATCCGACGAGCGTGCACAAAGTAATTGGAGAATTTGCAAAGTGCACGATACGAAAAATTTTGACGGATACACATCAAATTCGTCGCGCACACGCGACCAATTTGAATTCCGCCAAAGCCCACACGACCACGAAGCCGTTACGCACCTTTCGATGCTTTCGGTTCGCGACCACGTCGCCCGGAATGGCGGGACGCACGTCGTGTGGATGGTTTTTTCAAGTTTTTAAAATAGAATTTTGATGGTTTTTGAATTCGAATATCTTTGTATATACTTGATAAAATCTGGATCTACCAAATAGGTTTTAATCTCATATAGGTTGTATACAATCTTATTCAGGTGGATTTTCGAAAAGGTTATTGGTTTAATGAGGATTCGTCCGCAAACAGGAGTCCTTCAACTACTTAATGTTCTGTTTCGAACATGTTTTCGGTTCGACTTTGGGTCGATTTCTTGGATTGGTTGCACTATTTTAACAGAATATAATCAAAGGGGTTTACAGCCCTATGGGTTGTGAACGTACCTGAAGTCGCGGATCGACAAACGATTAACCACGCGTTGCGAAAAGGCATCGCGAAGTCGGCATCGCGCAGTATCGCTGTTGTTGTTTTCCACTATTTCAGGCCGCGCACGCGGGTTTCCCGTGCCTTGCCGGCCTCCAGTGGCTTGCGCGCCCGCACACGGTGGCCCAGGGCGGGACACGCGCGTGTGTGGGGAAGAAGGCACGTCGGGTGGTTAGGGTTTCGAGTAGAGGACTCTCCTCTGTTCCGTTCTCGGGAATTTATACTATAGATTAGTTTCGGTTTCTTACTGTTCGATGGGGGAAGGATTTAGCCGAGGGCTGTATGGTCTATGGGCTTGAGGGCTCGGTTTGTGGCCCTTTGTGCTTGGGTGGGGGTTGGCAGCAAGGTCTGCTTCTCTTTCTTATTCCTTTTTTTTCTATTTACCAATCTCTTTTTCTTTTAATTCCTAATATATATATATATATATATATATATATATATATATATATATTATATATATATATATATATATATATATATATATATATATATATATATGTATATTTATACACCTATAATTACTTATGCACGTATATATTTATATACACACATATATATATGTGTATATTTTATATATAGATACATACACATATACGCTCATACGTAATTTACATACATACACACCCATATATATATATATATATATTTTTCCCATATATATATATATATATATATATATTTATATATATATATATATATAAAAAAAATAATATATATATATATATATATATATATATATATATATATATATATATATATATATATATATATATATATATATATAGATTCTGTATATATCTATATATCTAATAATGTATATATATCCATACGTATATACGCATATTTATATATGCACATATACATACATACGAATATTTATATACATACATGTACATACATGTACATATATTATATACCATATATATATATATATATATATATATATATATATATTATATATATATATATAAAAATATATATATATATATATATAAAATATATATATATATATATATATATATATATATATATATATATATATATATATAAATATATATATATATATACACACACACACACAGATAACCAATAAATAATAAAAAAGTATTATTTCGTAATAACCTCATTAATATTGATAATAATAAAATAATAATAATAATAATAATAATAAAAGTAACGAAATTCGATAAACCAAATAAAGGCGTACATATACCAATATGTACAGTCTAAAATCTCCAAAATATACGAGGGCCTATTCATTCAAAATTTACTGAATATCACTAATAATATTATTTATAATATTTAAATGCGAATACTTAGAAATATTCATCAGTTTATTAAAATGGAATACAACACAATCTTACCAAAATACGTCAACATGAATGTCATTAGATGTCTCGCATGACTACAAGGGCTCGGCTCAGTTCGAGTCCAGTCCAGACTGGTTTGGTACAACCGGTCTCCCGAAAACTCAATAATATAATTAACTATTAGAGTCTTCGGTACGGGTTTAGTCGCAACTTGGCCTGGTTTTCATAGTTAGGACGTCACTATGGTTCGGCCTTCCCTATCTGGGCTAATACACTAGTCAAAGCATGCCACTGCACTACTCGTGCCATGATTTCTAGTCACATTGTACTCCAAATCTCAACCATGGCTATAATCATCTACCGTAATAATTAACTATTTAATTATTTATAAAATTCTAAAATCACCATTTAAATCAAATAAATAATAAAAATATTTTAAAAATTCTCGGAAAGGGAAGCTACAGTTGGTTACCCCGTCGACAACTCTTGAATACCGAGGACGAGTAGGTCATTCTATTTTATCGACCATGTGTCATTGCACACGCACTCGTTCTCCATTTAATGAGGAACAGTCTTTGACTTGACTTATATTTCCGTATTCCGTCATGTCGTACCTTATTCTCTATTAACAAGAGTCGAGGTACAGTATCCGAACTTTGGTATCCTTCCAACCTCATTATTCCTAAAAACATATCCTAGCTTCTAAGGTGGGTAGATTGTAAGTCCTAAAATTTTGGGATATGTGAAGATTACCGATTGATCGGAATAATTCTATTAGGGTGATAATTAGTGCCCAGTAGACTCCCACTTTCTATTTAGATCATTTGTGTCCCCGGTCGTGTCATTAATATTCGGAGCACGAGACCAGCCGTTACCTTTTAACAAACTTCATATGCAAGATCTAGATGATTCCACCTTCATCTAGATATATCATGTCCCACTCAAATCCGTCCCCTTGTACTCTATTTTTATGGTACGACTTTCAGGTTAAAAGGACCAACTATAACCCTTACCATAATACCGATATACTTTTCGACTTCCATTAGAGCCTCAACCTTGACTCAAATCCTTCGACCCAATATATGGTTGTGAACTACCCGAAGCCCACTACGCACCTGCCACTAGTATACCGTCCAATTGAGGCCTCATGTGCTACTTAAACACAAAAGTCACTAAAGGCGCATTTTGGGCTTGTGGACCTAGCAAACCCAACCTGACTAACAACTAGCTCAACCACTTGGAATAA
>JANAVB010009200.1:18789158-18854158 GCA_029216955.1 Iris pallida
AAAGGAAGGGAGGCTAACCTAGCTATAGTGGCTGCCATTAAACCTTATTTGGTCCCTGGGGGAAAGCCCAATAAGGCCTCAACTAGTCCTCTTGGTTAATTTTAAGTTAGGTTCAAGTTTGGGTTCAAAAGGGTTAAATTTAAGCCTCTAACTTAACCAATCTAATCAAGTAGAATTAGTCTAAACTCACTAACTTAATTAGTGGAGTTTGTGGGCCATAACTAACTAATCTTGGGATTCCGTCTACAGTCTAAGATACCCGGGTCACTAACACAAGTCGGAACGAAACAAAACTCAAACCCGACTAAACAAATCCCGTAAAATCAATATTTAAATATAAAAATTCCTAAAATATTAAAATATGAAAAATGACCAAAATCATAATACATCACTTTAAATATTATTAAAATAATCTAAAATTCACCAATTAATCAAAATCATAAATAATTCAAAAGTCACAAAATGACCAAAATACCCTTAGCCTAAAAAGTTATAAATAGTTATTCTAATCACATGGTTAGGTCCCCATGGTCATGGTTAGTCTCTCAGCTCAACAGTTCTAGGGTTCACTAGCTAACACATAAAAATTATAATTCATCAATTTTAAATAGTATTAAATTAATTAAAATTCCCATAAATCATAAATCCTATTATTAAATAACAAACTTTTACAAAAGTTCAAAATTGTCCTCATTTTAGAAAAGTGGGTGTTACAGAGATTAAATTCATGTTCTTTATTGACACCGTGGATTTAAATTGTTATATGTCTAATCTATTTGTATCTTGGCAATGGACAATCGAGTGTGAGTATTGTCCATTGTATCGCGCATAATGTGTATTGAGAACATTTGCCAGAACTATCTCGCAAATGACTTGTACACATGACTCGTCATTGCAGGACAATTCTTGAGAGTCCACGACTTGAGAATGAAAATGAATCTTTTAGGTAATTGACTAGTAAACTCATATAGATCATTGGGATGGGAGGACACTTCATGCTACCGCGACTCAGGTCGCTATGGGGCCCCACAGTGTCAAGGATAACCCCGATTGGCATGGGCCCCTGACCTCTATTGATTGAGTAGATGTTTATCTACTATTGATATAATTTTGAGTAGATGTTTATCTACTATTAATATGTTTGTTTTTGAGTATATATTGTTTGTCTACTATTGATAGAGATTATTGGTTTTTTGTATTTATTTTCTTTCTACCGTTGTTGCCCCCTTGGCCACCCGAGTTACTGCAGTGTAGGTGGTAGCGAAGTTCTTCAACTTACATACTAGTAATTAGGATTGTGATAACCCTAGCTAGCTAATGATAGCAAGCCGTAAACATTGATTTGCCGTGCACTTTTGGTTGTGCGTTACTTTACATGATCTTGTATCGGTGAGTGGCCAGAGGCTAAGTTATGTTTGAAAAAAGTTCTGTAACCCTGGTCCTTTTTAGGTTTAAGGGTTGTGGCTCCGATTTCTAGTAGTTCCTAAGTCTCTTGTTGCTAATCAGCTTATTATGTTTTGTACCTATATTGTTCAGTATTTCCATTCAGTCATTTATATTCTCGAGATACATGTATTGGTACCGCACTAGTCTCGACCCGCATTTATCTATTTCTGTCATTATGTTGTTGTATTGTTGTTGAACTTGGTCGTTCACCTCGAGCCTTCTTTGTGGTACTTGTTATTTGGGGTCTGACCCCACTGGTTTTGCATGGCCAGGTTCCATAGTTGATCTCGAGGTTCTACCGTCTTCTTGTCTGGATGGTTCGCACTCAGAGGACCGATACGGATTGGCGAGTGGGTTACCTTATCTCCTACTCTATTGTTGTACTTTCATTTGGTGGTATTTAGCTAAGGACATGTATTAGTCCTTGTATCTGGGTTTTGTTCCCTTCGTCTTCGTACGGCGTAGATGTATATTCTGGACCATGGCTAGTTATACATTTATGTATCTTTGGTATATTCAGTTGATGTATATTTTTATCATGTCAACTCTCATTATTATGTATGTATTTGTGTTTGGGACACCTTAACCATCGTATATGTGATTTACTCTTTATTGCTTCTGGTGTTGATTGTATTAAGATAGGATTTGTCCGACCATAGGAGTCATCAGTGGCCAGCTAGAGTCCACCCACTTGTCTTCTAGACAGCTTTGATCACATATTATGGTACTAGCGTACTCTAATATACGTAGCTGGCTTTGTTTCGCCCTCGATCTCCATTATTTTGGTTCTGAGGTTTGGTAGGGTTTTTTGGTGGCCTATGAGGTCTATCTTCAGACTTGTGGGGGATTCATCTGGTTAGAATCTTAATCCAATATTTGTCTTCGTTTAACCTTTCCTTGTTTATTGTATTTCTCGCTTTCCTTGAACTATAATCATGCTTGGCATATCCTTGCTCTATTCTTGTCCATTATTGATATCACGTGTCCTTATCCTTCAGGGATACCCCACCTTCTCATCTATTTCTTTCGATGATTTTATTGCTCCGTCTTCTTCCTTGGTTCAGGAAGCATGTCAGCATCAGATCCCGCCTCCACATAGCTAGGAACCACAACCATCTCAACATCTGTTGGCAGCTCAGTTCACTCCACTCCAGTCAGTTTAGCTAGTAAAGTCAGCTCGATACCATTTTCAGCATCTCCTTACAACGCGGTGTCAGCAGTTTTAATGTCAGCATTCGGCACAGTTTGCCCAGGTCTAGTAAGTCAGGTAAAATCAGCAACAGGTAAGAGCAGCAGTCCTGATGCATAGGCAGAAAGAGTTTGTTACCACAGAGCATATGTTGGCTGAGGGCAGTTAGATTATTGGTAAGCTTCTAAGGTGTTTCTTTAGTTATTCTTATTCTTGGGTTCCATCGATGACCATGGAATTTAGAGTCCCGGGTTCAAAATTAGAGTTTTAAAAGTTAGAAATTACGGTTTTGAGAGGCCAACTTTGACGTCAATTTTAACCAACCAAACAACGTCCTATGAAGTTGAAACTTATGTGGCACGAAGGTGGTTATACATGCTGCACATCAGAGTTGGTGGTTCTTCAATCGGAGCTTCGATGAGGGAGAAACAAATCCATATAGTGGGCTCCACGAAACTGTCTAAAAAATAGCACAATTTAAATGGTCAAACTGGTGGCCATTTTTGATCAATAAATCGATCGAATTAACAGTTGAAACTTTAGAGAAGTAAAGGAGTATATAGTAAGATAGAGATGGAATAATCCGATAGACGATCCAACGGTCGGATTGTGCAAAAAATACGTCTAAAGTTGCTACAACAAAACACGATTCTGACTTTAAATCTCGTGCGCGTAACGACGAGATCGACTTCCAAACGCAGAAATCGACCATATTGCTCATCGTGGAGGATAGTTGCATGCCTGGGCGGTCGTCGGAGGCTCATCGGAGCTGTGCAGCCTTGTGGTGGCGTAGGGGCTACGACCATATGGTGGTGGCTGGTGGTGACATCGACGTACGCGTATGGGGATGGCATAGTCCCATGGGGTGCGACACCAAGGCAGTGGAGTCACGGTATCGGTCTGGCTGAGCGGTTTGCATAGCAGGAATAAGGACACATAACAAGCTCTGCTGGCTGGGCTCGCGTACGGAGGGGTCGACAGCTGACCGTGGGTGCTAGCGACCCCCATTGAGTGCTCAGGAAGGCCGTCTATAGTCGAAAAGGAGATCTCTAATGGAAGGACCGAGGGGGTGCACATTGTGCGGCTAGGGTTTAGGAAAGAAAGCAAGCATACCTACATATAAAGGGAGTGATAGGTGCTAACAGACGAGGCCAACTAATGGGAAGGAAGGGATCATGGTCATACTGGCGTGTTTTTGCTTGCAGCAGTTATAGAGAAGCAAACAAGCAGGAGCTCCTTATACTTTAGGGTTTGGGTTTGGGCTTCACGGGTTCGGGTTTGGAAAGGAATTGCAATATTTCATTCTCCATAATTTAAAATATGGCCCACCATTTATAAGGTTTTCAGTGGACCCAGGGCTAAGAGGAATACAAAAAATATCTATGGGTATGGATTTGAGTAAAATAAAGGAAGGGGAAAATTATAAAACTAGACTTAAATGTACATATTAACCACAGTACTTAAAAGCCTATAATTTAATATGAATACAGTTAAGCGATGGCCAGGGATTTGTTAGAAGTGAAAGAAAAGAATAAAAATAAATAGATAGGTGTTCGATAGGTTGATATAAGGAAAATAATGGGTCTGGACTCTTATAAGGTGTTTTGTAAATAATAAAAAGATGGGCACTATACTTTGGGCCAAGGTTACAAGCCTTTGGAGTTTAAGCCACTAATTACCTATATAATTATTATTTTATAATAATTGATTATTATATAAACCTATAAGAATATATACAAACTTATAAGCATGTTTAAGACATAAACATGGCGAATTAAACAGTTCTCATTGTAACAATCTAATTATTACCAAAATTACAAAAGAAATAATAATAAATTAATTGATTTCCTAATTTATATGGATTTATAGGCCAAGGTAAATAATATACATGAACCAGGGTGTTCACATGCACTTGGGTTGGGTGAATTGAGTTAGATTGGGTTAGGTTTGGGCTTGGAGCGATCATGACCACAATTTAAGTCATTTATGACCATTGATAAAATAATAGTATACGGGAGCTCGATTTGATGGCACACAAGTGGCATGCGCGTAGTAGGCTCAAAATAGGTCAAAATAATATATTAGGTCGATTAGGTTGGATCGACGTCGAGCTCTGAAATTAAATTGGAAGTTCAGTCAAGTTTTACGGTAGATAGTTAAATTGCCTAAATTGACCAGAAAGTTGTGCGATACAAATAAAATTCAAGAGAACAAGTTTGGGTGGAACATAATATATCATGAAGATAATCTTGCCTACTACAAAACTCATGAAAGAAGTTTCAAGAGATTGACATCTCTGGCGCTCCTAAAATCAAAGTCACGGAGAAGTACGTTTAATGACCAAAACTAATTATAATAAAATATTTATTTGCAAATAATTCATTAAAAATTTTAAAAGAACCCTAAAATGGCCAGGCGGCCATAGTAGGGTGTAGGAACTTAGAAGGTTGGTAGTGGGGTGTGGGAACTTAGAAGGTTGGTGAATGAAGTCATCATGCAACTGACATACCCGGCACTTCTCAGCATACTCTACGGCGTCTTTCATCATTGTTGGCCAGTAGTAGCCAATGCGACGTAGTCGGTCCTGTAACTTAGGATCAGGTTGATGAGCTTCATAGGTACCATCATGCTCCTTCCGAAGTTCTTATTTTGCTTCAGTATTAGATAGACAACGAAGGATAAGTCCGTCGTAGGAACGACAATACAGCATTTTGGTAGCTGTGTCATAGAAGAACTGAAGCGAGCGTCTCTTGAAAGAAGTAGCTTCCCTCGGGTCTTTATGTAGGATCCCGTAGACTGTGTAGTCTATGAATAGGAATCGTCAGTCCCGAATGTCAACATTGGTCTTCGTTTGTACAGAGTAGCTCAAACACGTATATAGGTTGTTTTTTTAACAGAGCAGCTTTCGACCCATCAATGTGATAGAGTACTGGGTTTCGATAGGAGATGCCAAGAGGCAGCGAGATCGACGAGGGTGTCGATCTCTAAATTCGTTAAACTACATGTCTATGGTTCGGTTTGAGAAGACGAACCCAACCGTATGTCCAAAGTTGGATTCCGACGGGCCGTGCACAATTTCGCACGTTGGAGCGGGCGCGGGCCCGCCAAATGGGAGTTCCGATCGACCTTCTCAGAATTAGACCAAATTTTGCATACAGGGCCAAAATTTTGATACGGTCTTGCTGACGCAAGTTTCGTCTCGATACGACGAACGTATACGAAGTTATGGCCAAGTTTGTAAAAGGTCGATACGGGGGTATCTCGAAGGATACACACTGATTTCGTCGCGCACACGCAATGAAATCGAGTTCTGTTACTTCCCACACGTCGGCAACATCCATACGCGCCTTTCATTGTATATAGTTTGCGACCACGTCGTCCGGTTTGTCGGGGCGCAAACCGTATCGAAGAATTTTTTTAAAAAATCTAGTATTTTGAAATCAGTTTTCGTTGATTTTGGGAGATCGATTTCTTGACGCACAGTCGACGAAATCCTATTCTGTAAAAATGGTTTGTATGCCCTATTGGTTGTGTTTCACTGTTTCAAATTATTTTTCAAAATCTCTTGCTATCCAGTTCAAAAAAAGCCTTCCAAAGAGGGGTCTGGGTCGGGGTATTGCTCTGTTTTGGGTTCTTCTAAAACGAGATTTTTCTCAAAGTTTGATCTCGATTTGAAATCGAATCAAAGTATTTCTGAGTAATATAATTGACAGAGATTAAAGAGTGTTAGACGGTGTTCTAACCTGTACAATTACTTGAAGAACGATCGAGTATCAATAGAGGATTTTAGCCACGAAGTTATGGTCTTTAGCAGCCGTTGCTGCTGCTGTTACCAATCCCGCGTGGCTTGGCCGTCATTGGGTGGCACTGCGGTGGCCGACGGTGCCTCGTGGCGGCCGCGCACATGCCAGGGAAGGTAGGAATCATGCGACGGTGGTGGTTTATGGTTTACAACTAGGGTTTTTCTCCTTTTGTTTCCTCACCTTTTCCCATTCTCTGTATATAAACAGATGAGTCGGGGCTTTGCGGTTCAAAGTGAGTTATTATTATTTTTTTTGTTCTTTCTTTTCTTTTATTCTGTTTTATTCTTTTAAAAACTAAAAAAATATTAAAAAAATCAAAAAAAATGTTATATATAAGTTTTAATAAAATTCTAAAAAAATTTGAAAAGAAATTTCTTTCTACTATATTATCATGCCTATATTTATATATATTGAATTTTTTTTTATACCATAAAGCTTCTTAATAAAATATATTGTTTTCATTTATTTTCTTTTTGATGCAAACTCAAAAAATTCAAATAAACTAGTGGTAATAATCAAAACATGATACCAATAGTATTTACTCCTATATCTCAATATAGATACACATATTTATATTTTCCTATACATACTAAACAAAAAATATAAAATAACTTCAACCAACATAAAATTTTCAAAATAATATAATAATCATTTCAAAAAAAGAAATAATGCAAATATTAAACTGAACTATTAAGTATAGGAACTTGTATAATTTATCCCTGTACGGAGGTAATGCATCATTGACCTGCTACCAAATTATATACAAGATCAAAAATTTAATTCCAAAATATTAATAAAAATGCTATAAAATATATCAAGTAAACTAAAATTGATCTAAAATTTAGGGGGTTTATATCCTACCCAACTTATAAAAATTTCGCCCTCGAAATTAAGTTAAGTCTCATTATCCAAAAATAACAAATTTAAAAATGAGAGGAGAAGAGTTAAGTATGAAAATCGTAACGCGATTTTCGACACTATAGAGAAGATGGTTATCACAGGAATCCCATTGACATCATACTCTATAGGATGGGGTATTCTTGGTTTCAGGCCCTACCCAACTTTAAAAGTTGTCTAATCGTATAAATTGTCATAACAAGTCTTTGAGAAAAGTCAAATTCTAAGGAAACTTATGATTTGCCATAGCATTCTTGGTCAATATTTACTATAAGAAAGCTGCCATAATTCAAACTGCCACTTGAGGGTCATATTTCTGACAAGCTGGTAGGGTCCTCTAGTTTGAATATACTAAGGTATGTCGGTTCAAAAGGATTCTTTCCACGTCTAATATGGGAACTAAGAAGTTAGCTTGAAAAACTTAGGGAAAGAAGAATTTATGGCCAAGTGATGAGAATCTATGATAACTAAAGAACCCATGCTATAGAATATGATTTTACAAGTGTTTTGAAAACAATAAGTCATAACGACTAATATGTGTAGGCTGATGTTTGGTGTTGTGTATGAGTCATGTGCTTGCTTGTTGGAAGGCATACGATATAGGCGTGCTACGTCCTACATGGATCGTAGGATTTAGTTTATTTTAAGGGAATGGATCAAATAGGACAAAATTTGGGCATCTACGGCTTGTTCTAAGAGAAAATGTGTCGTACTTGTAGTGTATTTGAAATGAAGCACAAGATGGTGTGTTTGTGTGGGACGTGTATGACATGCGTGTAGTGTGGCTCATCTAGTACATATGGGTAAAATTTGTTAGAAGGAAATGGCTATTGTTGTGCTCCAAATATCAATGTCACGGTAGGGTATCAAAATGATATGGATAGAGATAAACATCCAATGCCTTACTAGTTCCGTTGGAACCAATCTATCCTAATCATTTTCTAACTCAAGGTAATCCTATGTTTCTTAGAGGGGATTGCAATATATGCGTTATGAAAATTTTCGTTCCCGAAATTAAAACTAAGACGTGGCATAATGATATAATAGAATTTAAAGAAAATCACGGTCGCGATCTTTATCGTGGTTATCCAAAAACATGAGCAAAGCGATTTCAAAATGCAAAACAAAGATCGTATCACAACTTCCAAACAGACGGGAGAACGGTTTTGGATGGTGTCCAAGTTCGCATCTCATTCTACAAGGTTGGGGACACTAAGTTCAAGGTTACGAAATTTGGTTAATCACGGGAAGCACAATAATAGGACTTCTAAGTAGGCCAAATTTCAAGAAGGTGTATGTCACGACCCTCACCCGTATTTCGGATACGAAGCGTGTCCATGCCCAGTCTACATCGCAGTGTCGGTGGTAGAATGCTGTCTATAACTCACAAGTCACTGAATCTAGTATCATATGGAAATCTATATCTCATCCACAGAATAATCAAGACACAACCAAGATCAATGAATATCCATGAAACTGAATAATAAAGAATATAAATTGAATATTTCCAGAATCAAGTCACGTCCGGTGGACACAAATTCACTACCATCAGACGAAAAATAGAGAAATACATGAAATAAACTAACAAAGTACAAACTGTAAATCAAGACAACCTCAACTGCAAGGCACAGTGGTCTGATGCTGACTCAAACCCCCCTCGTCTGCTCCTGACTCAATTTGGCTAAACCTGAAGAGATCATCAGGTCCTCAGAGGATATAGCAAGATACATATAAATATGCCTATCAAACAGTTTTATCATGCGTAATAAAATAAGCAGGAAGACAGAAACACGACAAGTGACTATGAACAGGGACAGTAAAACAACTACGCATAAATGAACTGCCAGATGAACAATGAACATGAGATCAATGGAAAACCAAACCCTCATCCCGAGTATGGACTCACGAGTTTGAACTAAACAATAACCCTTGTCTCGAGTGTGGACTCTCTGGTTAGCTCAAGGCAAACACCCTTCTCCCGAATGTGGACTCTCTGGTGCCAATGATTACGACAAACAACCTCGTCCCGAGTGTAGACTTTCTGGTACAGTGGTCAACCCTCGTCTTGTATGTGGACTCTCTGGTTGTGCAAAATGATAATCAAGGATTTAGTAGTTCAACTACACGCACTCGTTCTACGACACGACTCAAGTAAGGTACTGGTGAGAACAACTCCAAATATAACTACAAGGCCAAACAAGAACACGGCTACATGTCAATGGAAACAACTCAACAGAATATAATACGAAGAGCACATGTCTATAAATAATACTGGATAAAAGAAAGGAAATACATGTAAATAAAACTGTAGAGGGAGGCAAGGTATACTTTCATGTGGTCCTGAGCTGTCAAGATCCAAGTAACCTATTTATGAATTAATAGGATCAATACACAATTTTTAGATTACACAAATAAGTCTATCTATTGGTTTATTTAGGCTTCTCGGTTTATTTTCTATTCTATTTGTCCATTATACTCTAAATCTAGTTTTCTCTGTTACTCATACATTGCATCCAGGTATAGACTCATAGCTAAAGTCCTTTCATACACTTATATTCTGGTTTTTACCCTCTAGCCTTGTAACGCCCCAGTCCCAAAATACGTAGGACTAGGAACGTAGACATGCCAGCTGTATACATACGAAGTACACTCCAATATATGGAAACCTCGTATGAATACATAAGTTGTAAAATGCAGTAGAACCATAACTAATCTCATCCACACAAAATAAATAAATAAAAGATATCATATAATGACAAAGAATTGTCTTGATATAATATGTTGGGCGGAGACAAATCCACTACCAACAAGTAAAGAAAAATACATAAGAAAAGAAATAAATTTGGCGAGCGAAGTAAAGACGATCCAAATGCAATCATCCTCGAAGAAATAGCGATGATAATGGCTAGTGCTAGAACACCTGCGAAAGGCAATAGCACACACCTAGAGAGATAACCAGGTCCTCAGAGGGACGTAACAAGACACATAATATCATGCCATATGAATTGAATAAATATTGCTCAAATAAATAAGTTAATTGAATTATAACATGGTCTAATACGCACCTATTGAACGAGCGTACCATCCCCCCAACCAAACAAGGACAGGAGATGGTAAACTAATTCACGGTGACGTATCTTTCCACGCTAAGAATCCAATATGGTATCCGGACCCCAACAAGGTTCAATACCTTCTCATCAAAGTAGTAAGCCACACCTACAACCAAACAAGGACAAGATGTGACGAACTAATTCGTGACAAGTTATTGTTCCAAGCCACGGTCAGATACAAGTACCCAAACCAAAAGTACTCGTACCTAACGGATAAAGGTAGCCTACCGTTCTAAGTAAAATGTAGTTAAGAACAATCCTTTCTATGCATGGGCCCTGGCTAAATAGGATCGGCGTAGTCCCCCTTGGGCACCAGAGGCCCCATCAGTAAGAGCATGACGTTCCGCAGAATCGTCAGTGGCCGTCAGTAATCATGGGTCATCAACCCCGTATCTCCAGCGGAGAGTCCGGGTCACAAGGGAAGTGCATCGAAGCCCATACGCTAAGGAATTGTCCTCCCCGCCCAATGCCTACTGTGTTGTATCCACAACACAAAACCACTATAACCGCTAAGTCAAACTAGCATGCAATCTCTATTAGCGGTTATTCCTATCGTACGGTATGTACGTACTGATGGCCAGCCAATCACGCACTTTCGTGTCCTACATACGACACACAACTTCGTGTTACAACGTGTCAAGGCCAATGAATGCAACACACAAGGTGGTCCCTTAAATCTAGGTTTAATGTGAGAAAAATAATATATAGCAGGAAATATAATGAAAAGTAAGTTCTAATAGGTTAAGCCATGTATCACAGTTTATTTTGCATAAAGAAAATAATGAACATGCATGAAATATGAGCTAAAATAATTAAACAGCAAATGGCAATGTGACTTGCCTGATAGTATGCCTGGTGTGCTGCATTGATCAAGCTGGCATGAACTGCAACTTTGGTGCAACCACTACGCAAGGGGACCTCGGATAATGGCACAGATAGTTCCATTGGGTCCAGAAGGGTCAAATTAGTTAGGGTTGATATGAGATAGGCTTGAAATGGGCGAGGGAATAGGAAGGATTTGGTTATGAACAATAATAAATATTCAAAGAATTTATTACAATAAAACATCCATAACTATTTTTAAAATACCTTTTATTTGGAAACTATGTTTGTTAATCAATTATAAAAACTAGGTTTTTCCTTTATTCAAAATATTACAAATAATTATTTAAAAACATAAGAAAACAATTTAGGCTAAAAACTAATTTTTATCAAATATAAATAAAAGCCATAAATAATACTAATAATATAACACTAATTTAGGTAAACACTTAAAATACTTAAAAATATTGAAAAATTATTTTAGAGTTAAAAATCTAATTTAGTCAAAATAGGATTTCTGGTCATAGACTATATGCTAAAACACCCTTAAACAATATAGTAATATTTTTACGACTTGAAATCAATTTTGAAATTACGTATATCATCACGCATCAATATACTTTTGTTACCAAAATAATTTGGTAAATCATTATATATTTATTTATCTAATGCAACAAAATACTAAGGATAATAACAATGATAATGATAAAACTTTTAACAATGTATTACAATAATAATAATAGTAATAATAATAATAATATAATAACACCAATACTGCTACTACATACCTATATTTGTATTCCAAAATATTTTAATATTAATACGTATAGTTTGAAGATTAATAACCTATAGTTTTAAATAATAACATTAATAATAATAATAATAAAAATATCAGTTATTATTTAAAAAGTAAAGAAAACAAAACAACCATAGATAAAAACACACAAAATTATAAAATAAAATAAAAATACCAAAAAAATAAATAAATGAATGACAACTGCAGCAGTCAGCTGCCTATTCCCTAAATAAGTGAAGGAGAAGGAGAGAGAGAGGGAAATGAGCTGGGGGAAGGGAGTCAGTCGAAAGAGAAGGGCTGGCGGAGGAGAAGAAAAAGGGCAGCGGGAAGTGGGTCAGCCGGAGAGGGTGTGGGCGGCGGCCCTGAGCGGCGTACGGGGATCTCAGGCACGGCGGTGGTCGCTGGCTACAGGGAGGCGGATATCGGGATCGGAAAGGGGGAAAGGTCGGCAGCGGTGGGGTCGCACGGATCTGGGAGGAGGAGATGGGCGCGCGGTCGGGCGCGCGTGTGGAGAGCACCGGCGGGAGAGATATCGGGGTTCCGACGGAGGGCTACCGGTCACCTGGCGGGGGCAGCCACGCGGTGGCTCGGCAACGGATCCGGCGGCGATCCTGACGAAGACGGCGGAAGGAGGGCGCGACAGCGGACGGAAGTAAAGGCCGGCGGGCGGAGGTCTGTTCTCCGCTGGAGAGGGGGTAAGTTGGATTTTTATTGGGTTTTCTTTTTGGGTTTTCTTTGGTCGTGGTGGCTTGGTTGTCGGGCGCTGGTGAACGGGCGTGGTGGCAGGACAAACCCGGTGGTCGGACTGGGTCCAGGAAGTGGCACCGGTGGTTATGGGGGATGTGGTGACGGCCATGGCAGTCGTGGCGGGTTTTGGCATGGTGGCGGTAGGTGTCGACGATTATGGTAGGGTGGCGGTGTCGTCGGAAGACTGCTGGTGGTGATGGTTGAGGAGGGTGCTGTGGTGTTGACGACGATGGAGACGGGGAGAAGAAGGGAGACGACGTAGATGAGGCGAGGGCGACAACTGGGTGAGAGGTTTAAATCGGTACCAAATTTAATAAAAAAATAGTAGAAATTTAGAGGTTTTACATCCTACCCAACTTAAAAGAATTTCGTCCTCGAAATTAAGAATTAGTAGGAGGGTGAGAGGACACAAGGGGGTATCGGTGAGGAATAATCGTTCACAATGTCCAACGCAATCATGCATTAGGAAGTCGCGACTTTAATAACGGCGAGAGTAATCATGGGATAGCTCAAGAAGAAAATGTGTAAGGTTTAAAGATAAAATACGTGATAAAGGCTAGTGTGTTTTCTAGAGAAGAATAGATTAGAGATCTTAAAGATATGGTTTCTTAGGAGTTGGTTGCTTGGCACGATTGAGAGAGCGATTTGGGTCACTCCTAACTTAAGTGATTGGAAGGTCATGAGAGTAAATATAGGGCCGAGATAAGAACGAGCAGTTTAGGATGAGGATATAACAACCTTGAGTGATAACGGTCATAATTGGTAGGAAGGCTAGAGGAAGTTCCAGTATTACGCCTTCGTCTTCCTAAAATAGGTGAAGGCGAACACAATAAGGAGTTTCAAGACGATATTATCGAATACGAGTACCTGATTCAAGGACGACCGGAAATTTCAAAGGAATTGCCAAGGCAGTCATGGATGGGATTTTAGAGGACAAGTTTAGCTATGTCCCCATCCACGTAGAATAATAGACAAAAGCGAACCAAAGTGCACTTGGTTGATCAGACCATTATGCACCGGTTCTGATTAGACAATATGTTAGTGGGAGCGACCCAAATAACATATGTCTTGAACAAGCTCGATAAAGAATAAGCTTGCAAAAACTAGGCTACATTAGCATCATTAGTCTAGATTGTAAGAATATAGGTACGTGAGATTAAGATTGATATAAAGAACCAATATGAATAGTCTAAGAGTCATAAGAATCTAAGTCTTGTTTATTCCTATACAATCATTCTACGGTTTTATTGTCCAAAGCTTGGTTGACCAAATGGGTTAAATCCCTTTAGTCCCTAGTCCCTATAGTCTAGACAATCCTATTTGTATTCTCCTTAACGGTCAAGGGTGTGTCAGATAGGGTATTCTACTCAACTTAAAGAATTAAGCTAAGGGTGTTTGGGACATCTAACTAGTGGGGTCAATCTCTAGCAAGCACGAAGGAAAGATAAGAATAATGATAGAAGGAATCAAGCAAGATGCAATCGATGAGTCGGTCGAATATAGAATCGAGGAAAAGGTCAAGTATGTGGATGAGATCCTTGACTTCTAATCCTATTCGCAGGCTCGCTTGGTACGATAAAGTAACCAAATAATTTATCTCGACCTGCATGGGCCACCACAAGCCTTCATGAACTTACTTAGCATATGCAAAAAGAAGTGTAACTACACCCGTCATGTACAAGGACATGGATCCTACTAGGTAGCAGGTATTAAGATATCATATTCCTGTCTGATACCCCTTTCCAAGCCTATATTTGTTTCTGTCCTGTCACACCAGCCAATCTAATATTCTTCTTTATTTCACACATGATATTTCCTCTACTTACCCATCTGCCTATATCTGTTATCCCCTACCTACTGCCATTATTAGCAAAGGTTAAAGCTGCCAATATTAGTTTGTCTAATATTGCTACTAATGCACACATGCACCCATACTGTCTAGTGCAGTAGTCCAACATGCTGCACATATTAGTACACATATAACCCATAGGCACACACATACTATCACAACATACTCACTGATATTCTCCATTCTTTTTGAATACTTGACTTGTTTTCTTCTTAAATTTCCTGACTGATGTACCAGTATATGAATGTGTAGCTGCTATATTCATGAGCAATTTGCTTAAGGGTATCCTAATATCTTCCTTTGAACCACCTGACATCTACTGGACACCTTCAAAACACTCTCCTATAGGCCATCACAAGTACTACTGCTGTTGTTGCCTCTCTTCTAAACAACTATCTATTTGATCCCCCCTTTGGCAATAAATGTGCACATAGGGTCTGCCATAAGTACACAAAAAAGGTACTACTATAAGCCCAATTCATATGGTTATTCATTAGTACCCAGGCCTACTGCATTGATATTTCTGTAATTAGACAGGGCTAGTACTCCTAGCCTCAATAGCACTTGAATACCAGGGAGGGTCTCATCTGCTAGTGCCTAAAGGCTACAGGGGTTTACACATCTAGTTGCTAAAGGAGAAATCCTATATTGGGTTCCTAATGGGTATAAGGAAAAGTTCATGTATCAATCTTTAATAGATAACAGGGGTAGGTTGTTAGACCATCACAGGCAAGCTAGGAAGGTACCCTTAGCCAATACAAGACAACCCTACTGATCCAGTATCCTCTTGGCTCTGGTGCTAGGTAATCAGAGTTCTAGTACTAGACATTTTCTACAAGCTACATTCACTCTAATATCCTTAAGCTAGGATCACCCATTCCCAAATTATACTGACATAACTAGACAGGCTTCCTGTCTCCTACACATTACCTGGCCTCCTATACCTGATTTAATACATCCCCTAATTTATGATACTCGCATGTATCAGACAAGAACTGGTTCATTGAGGTGCTCATGAGCCACGATCCTTATACTCAATTTCCTACTTACAAACTCTAATTGAACCAACGTACACCTCTGTTCTGATAACCATATATCAAGCCACCTAATAATCTTCACTGTACGTTGAACCAGCCTTCTCGGTTTATGTAAATATATGTTCATATCTTCATATCCTTATGAATTGGAGATGCTGAATAAGAAACATTAGTAGTAGCAGTAATACCGGCTGTTTATGAGTCTACGATGTCAGACTAAGATTCTGATCTGAAAGGACTCGGGTTTAATTCCCCTTTTACCATGAAATACCTACCTTATGTTTACTGTTGTATTTTATCTAATAGATATGCCGACCCAAAGACTGACACATAGTCTGCTAATCTACATCCTACTCTGGTTTTCCTGATACCCCTTAGACCTGACACAACTCCAATGCACAGGACCTGTGCACCCAACTGACAGTCCCTGATATATATGACAAGATGTAGAGGTTATACGACTAAACTAACCCTCTTAATTCCGTACCGTATGTCGCCTAATACATAGTATAATCCTGACACAAATAATATGGTACAAAGGTTTTCTGATATCGAGTGGTCGAGTGCAAGTATTTGATACTAATGACTCTGATTCGAGATAATCAGATACAAGTCTGTGTCGCTACATAGTAATCCCATACCATCAATCTTCGACTGATATGTTCATCCCTGATACACTACAGGGTCATATGACCTATACTAGGCTAGTACCAAATTATTGCAATCGAGTGTCAAACCTGATAATAAGATTTAATAACTGAACCAACCTTATGTTCGAATAGAATTTGCCTTCTTAGATTCTTCCTTGCGAACAGAGCCTCTAGGGTTTATAGAGGACATGAATCGACTATTGAGTTGATTTCCATACTCGCTTCCATCCTCAACCCTTCAATGATCTTCCTGGCTATGAGAAGGAAAACAGGGGCGATGGTAGATGATCAGGGGGTCGGTGGCTTTTTTTGTAATGTATATATATACCCGTTTTAGACCTAGTGGAAGAGATTTGAAGAATCTGATTTATATTCAAATTGAAGTTATCTTGGAGTCACCTACAGATTTGGAGAAATTGGGATTTAAATCACAGGGAAGAAAATTCTTCCTATCTAGATCGGCCCGCAGAGTTTAATGGGTCATTTGCACCCAGGCCCTTGACATTTGGATTTGTACCAACTCACACTTCCTAAATTATCCTACTTCCCTAATAATCGGGGTTCGCCTTGGTACCACGTCCACGCGATGTCGAAAAGCTGCACACTAGCTGACTCGATCTTCAAATCTTCTGGGACTCGGGCCATCTTCAGGTATCATTCCATGTTTTCTAACCACTCATCAGCATAGAGAATCCCTCCTGTCCAATGGAATTCCCTAGGCCTAAGGTCCATGAAGTTCTAGGAAGTTCCAGGGCGCTGTTGCAGAGCATCTCTAATCTGAAGGGCCTCCCTCAAAGTATCGCGGAACATGTTGGCTTGCTGCTGAAAGATCCCCAGGAGTGTGACATCGACCTGTTCTGGTGGCGGAGGCAGAACCAGTGCTGGATACATCGTAGGTGCTCGATGTATCATAGGAGCTGGATATATTATTGGTGCTGGGTGCATGGCTGGTACTGGATGTGGAACACGTGCTGGATGCGGGACTTGTGCTGGCGGTGGGACAGATGCTGGTGGCAGAACTAGTGCTGGTGATGGAGTCTGCGGAGGAAACTACGGAGGTGGTAAAATGTCGTTTATGCAGAATCTCGAGAGTTGCGGCTGTGGCGGATTTCCCATATGAGTGAGCTGGCCTCCTTGTGTTGGTGGGGTCATGTATGTGAAAAAGCCTCCTGCAGTCGGTGGAGTGTTCAGGAAAGCATTTTTCCTCTCTTGAGAGTCCTTCTTAACTGTAACAAAAAGAAAACACTTTAGCCATTGAAGAATTTCAAGCAGGATGCAAGTCGAGGATTTAATAAATAATCAAGGATAGAGATTAACAAGGAGTCAAGACACGTGGATGAGATCCTATAAGTCTAATCCTATTTGGAGGCTCACGTCGGTACAGTGACATAATCGAAGTAATTAACGTAGACCAGCATGGGCCACCAAAAAAATATGCACGACTCGTACCCGTATTTCGGATACGAAGCGTATCCAAGCCCAGCCTACTCCGCAGTGTCGACGGTAGAACGCTGTCTATAACTCACAAGTCACTAAATCTAGTATAATATGGAAATCTATATCTCATCCACAAAATAATCAAGACACAACCAAGATCAATGAATATCCATGAAACTAAATAATAAAAAATATAATTTGAATGTTTCCAGAATCAAGTCACGTCCGGTGGTGGACACAAATTCACTACCATTCGACGGAAAATAGAGAAATACATGAAATAAACTAAGTATAATCTGCAAATCAAGACAACCTCAACTGTAAGGCACAGTGGTCTGATGCTGACTCAAACCCCCCTCATCTGCTCCTGACTCAACGCGGCTAAACCTGAAGAGATTATCAGGTCCTCAGAGGACATAGCAAGATACATATAAACATGCCTATCTAACAGTTTTATCATGCATAAGAAACTAAGCAGGAAGACAGAAACACGACAAGTGACTATGAACACGGACACTAAAACAACTACGCATAAATGAACTGCCGGATGAACAATAAACACGAGATCAATGGAAAACCAAACCCTCATCCCGAGTGTGGACTCACGGGTTTGAACTAAACAATAACCGTCGTCCCGAATATGGATTCTCTGGTTAGCTCAAGGCAAACACCCTTGTCCCGAGTGTGGACTCTCTGGTGCCAATGAACACGACAAACACCCTCGTCCCGAGTGTGGACTCTCTGGTGCACTAGTCAACCCTCGTCCCGTGTGTGGACTCTCTGGTTGTGCAAAACGATAATCAAGGATTTAACAGTTCAACTACATGCACTCATTCTATGACACGACTCAAGCAAGATAGTGGTGAGAACAACTCCAAATGTTACTACAAGGCCAAACATGAACACGACTACATGTCAATAGAAACAACTCAACAAAATATAATACGAAGAGCACACGTCCATAAACAATACTGGATAAAAGAAAAGAAATGAATGTAAATAAAACTGTAGAGGGAGGCAAGGTATACTTGCATGTGGTCCTGAGCTGCTGGCACGGATCAAAATCCGTATAAAGATCCATGAAACCTATTTATGAATTGATAGCATCAATACACAATTTTGAGATTACACAAATAAGTCTATCTATCGTTTTATTTAGGCTGCTAGGTTTATTTTCTATTCTATTTGTCCATTATACTCTAAATCTAGTTTTCTCTGTTACTCATACATTGCATCCAGGTATAGACTCATAGCTAATGTCCTTTTATACACTTATATTCTAGTTTTTAACCTCTAGCCTTCATGAACTTACTTAGCATATACAAGGAGAAGTGTAACTACACCGGTCATTCACAAGGACATGGCTCCTACTAGGTTGCATGTATTAAGATATCCTATTTCTGTCTGATACCCCTTTCTAAGCCTATATTTTTTTTTGTCCTATCACACCTACCAATCTAATATTCTTCTTTATTTCACATATGATATTTCCTCTACTTACCCATCTGCCTATATCTGTTATCCCCTACCTACTGCTATTGTTAGCAAAGATTGAAACTGCTGACATTGGTTTGTCTAATATTGTCATTAATGCACGCATGAACCCATACAGTCTAGAGTAGTAGTCCAACATGCTGCACATATCAGTACACTTATAACCCAAAGGTACACGCATACTATCACAACATACTCACTGATATTTTCTACTCTTTCTGAATACTTGACTTGTTTCCTTCTCAAATTTCCTGACTGATCTTCCTATGTACCAGTATATGAATGTGTAGCTACTACATTCATGAGCAATTTGCTTAAGGGTATCCTAATATCATCCTTTGCACCACCTGACATCCACTGGACACCTTCAAAACACTCTCATATTGGCCATCACGAGTACTACTGCTGTTGTTGCCTCTTTTCTAAACAACTGTCTAGTTGGTCCCCCCTTTGGTAGCAGATGTACATATGGGGTCTGCCACAGGTACACAACAAAGGCTACTACTATAAGCCCAATTCACATGGTTATTTATTAGTACCCAGGCCTAATGCATTGATATTTATGTAATTAGACAGGGCTGGTACTCCTAGCCTCAATAGCACTTGAATACCAGGAAGGGTGTCATCTGCTAGTACCTAAAGGCTACAGGGGTTTACACATCTGGTTGCTAAAGGAGAAATCCTATATTGGGTTCCTAATGGGTATAAGAAAAAGTTCATGTATCAATCTCTAATAGATAACAGGGGTAGGTTCCTAGACCATCACAGGCAAGCTAGGAAGGTGCCCCTTAGCCTATAGAAGACAACCCTACTGATCCAGTATCCTCTTGGCTCTGGTGCTAGGTACTCAGAGTTCTAGTACTAGACATTTCCAACAAGCTACATTCACTCTAATGTCCTTAAGCTAGGATCACCAATTCCCAAATTATACTGACATATCTACCTGTCTCCTACACATTACCTGGCCTCCTATACCTGATTCGATACATCCCCTAATTTATGATACTCGCATGTATCAGACAAGAACTGGTTCATTGAGGTGCTCATGAGCCACTATCTTTATACTCAATTTCCTTCTTATAAACTCTAATTGAACCAACGTATACCTCTATTCCGATATCCATATACCAAGCCACCTAATAATCTTCACTGTAGGCTTAACCATCCTTCTCGGTTTATGTATATATATGTTCATATCTTCATATCCTGAAGAATTGGAGATGCTGAATAAGAAACATTAGTAGTAGCAGTAATGTCACGCCCCAGAACCAGAATACTGGAGAGCGGGGGAATGACTCAGCCAGCTACGTATTACGGGTAGATGAATACCGTATAATACGATCAATGCTGTCTAACCAGACGAGGGGGTGTATACTACATGAAAGTCTTACTATGGTCACTTCACATCTATTGTCTCAATCATTCAAAACAAGAAACAGAAATAGAGAACATGTAAGATAAAGCAGTAAGGCGTCCCAAACGCTTAGTCAAAATGTTCTTGAGATCTGGCTTTACAAAACATAGCCAGATGGTATAGTAGCATATACACAATTGTTATCAGCTGCAGTCTGACTTAATTACAATTATGTAAAAGTATGTGCAAGACAATCCGACTAACATGTCGGTGCCAAACGGCTAAGTATGAAGTAAATAACAAAACGAGCGGTGAAGTAAGGAAAAGTCCTCCTGCGATCATCCCTCTAGTATTGACCATCTTGGAGGTAGAAGTAAGCTGGATCCTCGGAGACTAGCTCTAAATCTGGCCATGCAAAACCAGAGAGGTTAGGCCTCTAATAGCAAGTACCACAAGGGAGCACGATATGAAGGATTAAACCAGTATGTAAGAGAATATAATAATAGATCTCTGCTTTCCACTAGGATTCACATAACATCACGATACTTCGAACCAACCTCCCAACCAAACAAGGACAGAAGTTAGCCCGTCATGTCATGACATTCTGATCATCTCAGTTAGGCAACATAGTAGGTACAGTACACAAATAAATCATCTTGAACGGCCAATCAACTACTACGGCTTGCTATTGTGAGTCCCAAGTTATCCTGGAATTATACAAATAGGGATTCCTCAGTTCTTACTATGTGCGAGCAAGGCTAGTCTATCCAGTCAATCAATTGCGCCAATCATGTAATTAGACGAGTCCCAACGGGACGCCCGCCGTTAATATAGTATGTACAATAATATAAGCAGATACCGTTCCCTGCCCGTGTGACAGATTTACAGTATCTGTGGGAACCAGCCGGCCTGTCGGGCACTTAATAGTCCCAAGAGGGCTGCCATGTAAGAACTCGGGAATCCATTCTCTCTATGCCATCATTATTTTATTTAACTTAATAGTCTCTACGTTAAGTGAAGTTCTATGCCGTGGATCATGGTCATTCAAATGAGTACTTTCGTACGGGGTACGATATGCGCAACTCTACAACGATACCTGTACGGCTAGGTTATAGGTCTTACATAGCGTGATGCAACAATCAAATCTAACCACGGAGTAATCATGCCTTGACCATAAAATACACATGCTATTTTTGTAAGAAAAATAAATAGCTAAATAAATAAATAAATAATTTGAAGCCTGCATGTTCCTGTATGCCAATATTTGGGATCGGCTAATCGAGTACAATAGTTTATTACATGAACGTGTCTCATTCATTTCATTCAATAAGACGACTAGCCAGTCTCTTAGTTCCAACTAGGAACGCATGATCAATTATAGTCAAGATAACCATTATTATCAATGGTATCAAGGCATGAAAGTCAATTAGTATTACATGGGGTCGAGTCTATAATTCTCAAGGTTAAGTTCCAGTCATACTGGGTATCCATAGATCAATCAAGACACAAGGAGCATTCCATATAACAATCTGTATTGACAATATTAACATATCATGATTTTATCAAGTTCATGCCAAAAGGCGTAAGGATATAATAGAAGAATTATCATGCCATCATTAAATGAATAAGTTATAGAACAAATAAAACACCCAAGTTAGAAAGTCACGCCAACAAGTCCATGCTAAGGCCAACAAGTCACGCCAAGTCTAGCAGGTTGGAGTGAGCATGTAAACAGCGTGAGCGTGAAAAAGCAATTCACGTATTCATAACGTGAGCGTGAAAAAGCGTAAAAAGCGTGACAAGAAATTCATGCACGTACAGCGTAAAAAGTGATAAGAAATTCATGCACGCACGCAAGACGTGTGCGTAACTCAAATGTCACGCTGGCACATAAAGGCGTGAGCATGACTAAAAATTCACGCACGCTCATGAGAACGTGAGCGTGACTAAAAATCCACGCACGCTCATGAGAACGTGAGCGTGACTAAAAATCCATGCACGCTCATGAGAACGTGAGCGTGACTAAAAATCCACGCACGCTCATGAGAACGTGAGCGTGACTAAAAATCCATGCACGCTCATGATAACGTGAGCGTGACTAAAAACTCACGCAGACACGTAAGAACGTGTGCGTGACTGAAAATTCATGCAGACACGTAAGAACGTGTGCGTGACTGAAAATTCACGCAGTCACGTAAGAACGTGTGCGTGACTGAGCCTTCGTCCCAAGCCAGAAAATGAAGTTCTCAGCCAGAAAGCACGCCAAGTTGGGAGATCAAAACCCATGAACAATCGAGAATATAACAACTTAGATCTAGGAGAAACCAGCCAAAGAAATCAAAAATGCTAAGTAGTAAACTCTCTCAGAATCATGAGAGAAAGAGAAATGAACCATAAAAATGGTTCTCCAAGCAAGAAGCAAGATTGCACTTGCCTGCTGATGGGTTGGTGGAGAGAGTGATGAGGAAGAAGAAGAAGTAATGGTGAAGAATGAGAGTTATGAGGAGAGAGAAGGAGATGGAAGCTTAAATAGGAAGGATGGTGGTAGGTGGGGTTATTGGGTCGGGTTTGTAGGGGTTTGGTTGAACCACCATGAACCCGAACCACAAGCAAGACTAAAGCAGAAAATAATAGCAGGAAATAAAATACAGACAATTAATTAACATAAAATTAAAGGAATTTAAATACAGGATTATACATGATAAATACTAAATAAATATACATGAATTGTACATGTATAAAAATACGCATTCTGGGAACGGGAAGTGACATCTCTACCCACCTTAGAAAAACTCCGTCCTCGGAATTTCAAATCCAAGCAGGTAGAAATATCGGAGCTAAACTAATACAAGCAATTCTAGTGAGCAAGCAATCATTTTTACCATATCAAGAGCAAGTACTATATATGTAAATTCATCAATCCACGATATCAAATAGCTCTACCCATAAGGCGATAAGCATGAAGAATTAGGACAATCAAGGTATACAGAAAGAGATATACCTTGTGAGTCAAACATGTGTGGATACCGTGATCGGATATCATCCTCACGTTTCCACATTGACTCTCCTAAGGAGTGATGACCCCAAGCAACACGACAAGACTAATTGTTCGGTTCTTAAGTATCTTCTCTCTTCGGTCCAAAATGGACACAGGCTGTTCCTCGTAAGACAGGTTGGTACCAACAACCAGCTCAGAATGATCGAGGACATGGCTTGGGTCTGATACATACCTACGTAATTGAGATACATGAAACACGTCATGCGCCTCGCGTAACGAAGGTGGGAGGGATAAACGATAAGCAACATCGCATATCCGATCAAGGATAACAAATGGGCCCACGTACCGTGGACTCAATTTCTCGCGAACGCCAAATCTAATGACCCCACGAGTAGGTGAGATCCGCAAGAATACGTGGTCCCCAACAGAGAACTCTAACGGCCTACGATGCTGGTCCACCCAATGACGATGTCGGTCCTGTGCAACTCGAAGTCGCTCTCTAATTCCCTTAACCACTTCCACCGTCTGAATAATCATTTCTGGGCCTAATATCTTCCTCTCTCCGATATCATCCCATGCAAGCGGTGACCTGCACTTCTTACCATATAGTGCTTCGAATGGTGCCATCTGGATACTGGCTTGATAACTACTGTTGTATAAGAACTCGACTAAGTGCAGGTGACTCTCTCAAGACCCTCCAAAATCTAAAGTGCAAGCTCGCAACATGTCTTCTAAAGTCTGAATCATTTTTTCTGATTGCCCATCCGTCTGCGGATGGTAGGCCATGCTAAACCTTAACTTGGTACCCAGACTATGATGTAAGCTCTTCCAAAAATGTAACGTAAAGCGGGTATCTCGATCCGACACAATACTGACAGGGACTCCATGCTGCCTGACTATCTGTTGCATATACAATTCTGCCAACTTTTCTGTAGATTGCCCTACTCTGAAAGGAAGAAAGTATGCTACCTTCGTAAGTTGGTCCACTATTATCCAAATAGCGTCCTTACCACTTGGTGATCTCGGTAAACCGGTCACAAAGTCCATTGTAATATGCTTCCATTTCCATTCCGGGATAGGAAGCGATTGCAATAACCCAGCCGGCCTCTGTTGTTCTGCCTTCACTTGCTGACATACCAAGCAACGGGAAAAAAATCTAGCTATCTCCCTCTTCATCCCATTCTACCAAAAATGTTGTTTGATATCTTGGTACATTTTGGTCCCTCCAGGGTGAATAGAATACTGAGAGCTGTGAGCTTATGCCATAACCTCCTGTCTGATATCTCCATTAGGCACACATAGACGTGATCCAAACCTAAGTGTACCATCTTCATGAATTCTCATCTCCTTCCTGAGTCCTGACTCACATTCTGCCCTAAGCTTCTGAATCCTTGGGTCTTGTGCCTGAGCTGCCTTGATTCTGCCTACCAAGTCGGATTGAACTTGAAGACTTGTTAGAACACCTACATCACTAGGAAGTATAACTTCGATGCCCATCTCCTGAAGGTCTTCTAAGATATGCCTCTGTGTTGTTAACATAAATGTGCCGCCTCTCCTGCTGAGAGCGTCTGCTACTACATTAGCCTTGACTGGATGATACTGAAGCTCCACGTCATAATCCTTAATCAACTCCATCCATCTTCTCTGCCTCATGTTTAGTTCCTTCTGGGTAAAGATGTACTTCAGACTTTTATGATCTGTGTACATCTCCACTCGGTCACCATATAAGTAATGCCTCCATAGCTTCAGAGCAAACACTACTGTCGCTAACTCCAAATCATGAGTTGGGTAATTCCTCTCGTGGTCCCGAAGCTGCCTAGATGCATATGCTATCACCTTCCCATGTTGCATAAGGACACATCCAAGTCCTTTACCTGACGCATCACAATATACTGTAAAACCTCCGGGTCCAACTGGTAATGTAAGAATAGGTGCTGATATCAACTTCTGCTTCAAAGTCTCGAATGATGCCTGACATTCTGCCGACGAAACAAATGGTACATCCTTCCGGGTCAAGCGGGTCATGGGTGCTGAAAGCCTTGTAAAGTCTGACACAAACCTTCTGTAATATCCTGTCAATCCCAAGAAACTCTGTACATCTGCTACGGTCTTGGATACTGGCCAACTTTCTACTGCTTCTATCTTCTTGGGATCTACTGCTACTCCATCTCCTGATATGATGTGACCCAAAAATGAAATGTGATCCGACCAAAACTCACACTTGCTGAGCTTGGCACACAACTGGTTCTCTCTCAGAACCTGTAACACTTTCCTGAGGTGGTCTTCATGCTCCTCTTCACTAGCAGAGTATACGAGAAGGTCGTCAAGAAATACAACGACAAACTGGTCTAAGTATGGCATAAAGATACGATTCATCAAATCCATGAATATTGCTGGAGCATTGGTCAAACCAAACGGCATTACTAAGAATTCATAATGCCCATACTTCGACCTGAATGCTGCCTTGGAAATATCTTCCTTCCGAACCCTCACCTGATGGTACCCTGAACGAAGATCTATCTTGGAGAAAACTCTAGCTTTGCTCAACTAATCAAATAAGTCGTCGATCCTGGGTAATGGGTACTTGTTCTTCACTGTTGTCGCGTTAAGCTTCCTGTAGTCAATGCATAATCTGGATGACCCATCCTTCTTTCTCACAAGTACCACTGGTGCTGCCCATGGTGACACGCTTGCTTGGATGAACTTCTTCTCCTTCAGTTCCTCTATATGCTGATATACCTTGGCCTGCTCTGAATCCGCCATTCTGTAAACTCGATCTGATATCGATTTAGTTTCTGGTTCCAATTCTATACTGAACTCAATATCTCTAACCGGTGGTAGACCTGGAAGTTCTTCGAAAAATACGTCTAAAAATTCTTCAACTACCTTCGGAATCTGAACTTCTTCCATTGCCGTTACTACTCCCTGCTCCTGCTGAGTTGCCTCTGATCTGACTAAGGTGAACCGCTTCATGCCTGGAATATCAAAAGATACACTCCCTCTATGACAATCTATTGTCGTATGACTGTCTTTCAGCCAGTCCATGCCTAAGATAACATCGAAATTTCCAATAGAAAATTCTATCAACCGGGCGGGTAAGGAATGCCCGCAAACTACAATACTACACGCTAGAATAACTCTACTAACCCCTACGAGCCCATTACCAGTGAGTATATTCAACCTCCCTGGCAATGCCTCAAACTCCATTCCTAGTCGAGTCGCAAATTGTGCAGATATAAATGAATGGGATGCTCCCGAATCAAACAATGCTACTGCGGGATATGAGGCAACGAGAATGTTACCTGCACAACATCTTTCGATGCCAATGCCTCCTCCAAGGACAGAGTGAATGCTTGCCCTCGACCTCCTTGTTGGTTCCCATACTGCGGCCTAACCTGATGTTGTTGCTGGCCTCTTCCTTGATGATGCTGGGGTGGTCTATGCTGGTGTTGCTGCATCGGCGGTCCCTACTGCCAAAACATCTGAGCCTGCGGACGCTGTGCCAACGGCCTAACTGCCACCGCTGGTCCTCGATACTGGCCTGTCCTTGGTGCTGGCAGAGCAGGAAACTGCTGCCCTGGTCCTCCTGACCTCGAATTCATGGGATATGTGGTAACCCGATGGTCTGGATTTCCACATTTCAGACACAGTCCATTCAATGTCCGACACACATCTCTAGTGTGCCCCATCTTCCCACAATAAGTGCAGCCCGCCGGGGGTTGCTGGTTCTTCCTCTGTTGTTGTTGCTGCTGCGTGGGTGGTGCTGGTCCTCGTATCGCCACATCGTGGATACGAATGCCAGTGGATGGTACTGTTGTTCGGGGCGCTGCTCCCCCTCCTCCTTCAATCTGACTGTGGGATCTCTTCTGACCCCCAGTCCTTGTCACAAGCCTCTGAATGGTGATCTCATGCCTTCGAGTTGCCGTCAACACTTCGTCAAAAGTCTGGTAATTGTGTCCCTCTATCAGTTGCAAGAGTTCAAGATGAAACCCTTGCTGAAACCTCATGGCCCTCTAGTTCTCTGTTGCTACCATCTCTGGGGCGAATCTACTCAATCTGCAGAACTCCGCTGCATAAGCATCTACAGTCTTGCCGGCCTGTCTGAGGCTGATAAACTTCTGTTGTAGCTCGAACTGCGCCACAATCCTATAGTACTTGGTCTTGAATCTTGTAGTAAAATCGTCCCAAGCCACAGGACGTCTGATGCCCACTTCCTCTGATTCCCACCAATCACGTACGAGATCCTGAAGTAACAACTTCACTAGATCCACACGTTCTTCTGCCGGTACCTTAGCTGCTGTCAGAATAGCCTCCATGTCCTTAAGCTATGCATCTGCTGAGATGGCATCCTCCGTGCCCTCAAAACGACGGGGGTTGTACTTGCAAAACCTGGCTGATGCCCCTGAATCAGTCCCCACTCCTCTTTCCAAAGCCGTCTGCAATCCTTGGTTGAGTAATACATTCTGCTCTTGTAGCTGAGTGTGCATGCGCTGCTGGGCCAACATCTGATGTTGCTCAGTAGCCATCATTCCTCTCATGATCTCCAGAAGGGCTGGTGTGTCCACTTGGGTAGGTAGAACTCTTGGTGGTGGTGGAACATCCGGATACTGCGATCCAGCTGCTGGTTCCACTATCACTTCTTCCTGGGTAGCCTCTTGAGTTAGTACCGGCCCTTATTGCTGACCAACATGGTCAGGTTGCCCATGTTGCTCCTGCTGTTGTCCAGCTCTGACCGATGCAGACGAAGCGCCCCTAAGAAAAGGGACAAGAGAACAATCAAACAACCGGACATGAAGGATCAATGAAGTCAAAGGATACCGGAATGTCAAGCAAGGGTTGAGAATAACGAATCATGAGATCAAGGGGGAAACACGTGTGATTGAGACATCCTATAATTAAAACATCCCACAAGTCTGAAATCAGACCTGCATGGGCTACCACTAAAACCTTGTCACGCCCCAGAACCAGAATACTGGAGAACGGGGGAATGACTCAGCCAGCTACGTATTACGGGTAGATGAATACCGTATAATACGATCAATGCTGTCTAACCAGACGAGGGGGTATATACTACATGAAAGTCTTACTATGGTCACTTCACATCTATTGTCTCAATCATTCAAAACAAGAAACAGAAATAGAGAACATGTAAGATAAAGCAGTAAGGCGTCCCAAACGCTTAGTCAAAATATTCTTGAGATCTGGCTTTACAAAACATAGCCAGATGGTATAGTAGCATATACACAATTGTTATCAGCTGCAGTCTGACTTAATTACAATTATGTAAAAGTAAGTGCAAGACAATCCTACTAACATGTCGGTGCCAAACGGCTAAGTATGAAGTAAATAACAAAACAAGCGGTGAAGTAAGGAAACCCACTCGAGTCCTCCTGCGATTATCCCTCTAGTATTGACCATCTTGGAGGTAGAAGTAAGCTGGATCCTCGG
Organism: Iris pallida; assembly: GCA_029216955.1. Lineage (NCBI taxonomy): Eukaryota > Viridiplantae > Streptophyta > Magnoliopsida > Asparagales > Iridaceae > Iris > Iris pallida. The sequence goes on from JANAVB010009200.1 coordinate 18,818,236, forward strand.
GGACTAGCTCTAAATCTGGCCATGCAAAACCAGAGAGGTTAGACCTCTAATAGCAAGTACCACAAGGGAGCACGATATGAAGGATCAAACCAGTAAGTAAGAGAATATAATAATAGATCTCTGCTTTCCACTAGGATTCACATAACATCATGACACTTCGAACCAACCTCCCAACCAAACAAGGACAGAAGTTAGCCCGTCATGTCCTGACATTCTGATCATCTCAGTTAGGCAACAGAGTAGGTACAGTACACAAACAAATCATCTTGAACGACCAATCAACTACTACGGCTTGCTATTGTGAGTCCCAAGTTATCCTAGAATTATGCAAATAGGGATTCCTCTGTTCTTACTATGTACGAGCAAGGCTAGTCTATCCAGTCAATCAATTGCGCCCATCATGTAATTAGACGAGTCCCAGCGGGACGCCCGCCGTTAATATAGCATGTACAATAATATAAGCAGATACCGTTCCCTGTCCGTGTGACAGATTTACAGTATCTGTGGGAACCAGCCGGCCTGTCGGGCACTTAATAGTCCCAAGAGGACTGCCATGTAAGAACTCGGGAATCCATTCTCTCCATGCCATCATTATTTTATTTAACTTAATAGTCTCTACGTTAAGTGAAGCTCCATGCCGTAGATCATGGTCATTCAAATGAGTAATTTTGTACAGGGTACGATATGCGCAACTCTACAACGATACCTGTACGGCTAGGTTGTAGGAATTATATAGCGTGATGCAACAATCAAATCTAACCACGGAGTAATCATACCTTGACCATAAAGTACACATGCTGTTTTTGTAAGAAAAATAAATAGCTAAATAAATAAATAAATAATTTAAAGCCTGCATGTGCCTGTATACCAATATTCGGGATCGGCTAATCGAGTACAATAGTTCATTACATGAACGTGTCTCATTCATTTCATTCAATAAGACGACTAGCCAGTCTCTTAGTTCCAACTAGGAACGCATGATCAATTATAGTCAAGATAACCATTATTATCAATGGTATCAAGGCATGAAAGTCAATTAGTATTACATGGGGTCGAGTCTATAATTCTCAAGGTTAAGTTCCAGTCATACTGGGTATCCATAGATCAATCAAGACACAAGGAGCATTCCATATAACAATCTGTATTGACAATATTAACATATCATAATTTTATCAAGTTCATGCCAAAAGGCGTAAGGATATAATAGAAAAATTATCATGCCATCATTAAATGAATAAGTTATAGAACAAATAAAACACCCAGGTTAGAAAGTCACGCCAACAAGTCCATGATAAGGCCAACAAGTCACGCCAAGTCTAGCAGGTTGGAGTGAGCGTGTAAACAGCGAGAGCGTGAAAAAGCAATTCACGTATTCATAACGTGAGCGTGAAAAAGCGTAAAAAGCGTGACAAGAAATTCACGCATGCACAGCGTGAAAAGTGATAAGAAATTCACGCACGCACGCAAGACGTGTGCGTAACTCAAATGTCACGCTGGCACATAAAGGCGTGAGCATGACTAAAAATTCACGCACGCTCATGAGAACGTGAGCGTGACTTAAAATCCACGCACGCTCATGAAAACGTGAGTGTGACTAGAAATCCACGCACGCTCATGAGAACGTGAGCGTGACTAAAAATCCACGCACGCTCATGAGAACGTGAGCGTGACTAAAAATCCACGCACGCTCATGAGAACTTGAGCGTGACTAAAAACTCACGCAGACATGTAAGAACGTGTACGTGACTGAAAATTCACGCAGACACGTAAGAACGTGTGCGTGACTGAGCCTTTGTCCCAAGCCAGAAAATGAAGTTCCCAGCCAGAAAGCACGCCAAGTTGGGAGATCAAAACCCATGAACAACCGAGAATATAACAACTTAGATCTAGGAGAAACCAGCCAAAGAAATCAAAAATGCTAAGTAGTAAACTCTCTCAGAATCATGAAAGGAAGAGAAATGAACCATAAAAATAGTTCTCCAAGCAAGAAGCAAGATTGCACTTGCCTGCTGATGGGTTGGTGGAGAGAGTGATAAGGAAGAAGAAGAAGTAATGGTGAAGAATGAGAGTTATGAGGAGAGAGAAGGAGATGGAAGCTTAAATAGGAAGGATGGTGGTAGGTGGGGTTATTGGGTCGGGTTTGTGGGGGTTTGGTTGAACCACCATGAACCCGAACCACAAGCAAGACTAAAACAAAAAATAATAGCAGAAAATAAAATACAGACAATTAATTAACATGAAATTAAAGGAATTTAAATACAGGATTATACATGATAAATACTAAATAAATATACATGAGTTGTACATGGATAAAAATACGCATTCCGGGAACGGGGAGTGACAAGTAATACCGGCTGTTTATGAGTCTATGATGTCAGACTAAGATTATGATCTGAAAGGACTCGAGTTTAATTCCCCTTCTACCATGAAACACCTACCCTATGTTTACTGCTGTATTTTATCCAATAGATATGCCGACCCAAAGACTGGCACATAGTCTGCTAGTCTACATCCTACTCTGGTTTTTCTGATAATATAACTCTGAAATCAAGACAACAACTGACATGAAAAAGGAAGAACAGTCTAAACAATCTAGACTATGCATGGGTATTATCTTGAGCAGCTGCCTGAGCCTCCCAAGGGGTCCAGGTCACGAGTGTCATCTAGGCAAGCTCCATAATAAGGGGTACAGGATTCCTTATCATCCTCTGTAATATTTACAACAGGTCCAGTCAGGACAGGAGCTAGCACAATACATCTCACACAGATCATAACAGGTTAGAAAATATAAACATGCAAGAGAGTACGATACATGAAAACTGAAAGAATGTACATGATGTAAAAGAGAGAACTGTAATAGAAATATCTACTATAAGTAGAGAACTATCAGTGACTAGTGATGTAGAGTACAAAGTCGACATATGAATGGCTAAAATTGTACATGAATATACTAAAGAGGCTCACATGGTTATACTACTTTGAAATTGTTCACATGACTATTTATACTCCTCCATACCCCAATCAATACACAAGGATCCAGACAAGTTATGTTACGCACATGATTTTTACATGAAAGCCCATAGATGGGTGCACATAAAGTATACATGAGGGCTCAGAATTGAGTGCACATGAATTCCACATGAAGGCCCATAAAGGGTACACATAAAGTATAGGTTACACATGAAGCACATGAGAAACATGGCCGTACATGAGAGCACATGAGAGTACTCGAGCGTATATGAACGTACATGATGCACATGAGTATACATGAATAACATGAGAGCAAACAATACATAATGTACATAAAACACATGACATGAAGTATCCGATGCTTCCGAGGGGGATAACATCTCAATATAGGGATCCATATAGTACCAATCCGTAATAATATCGTGACAGCATCAATTAAGGAAATCTAGAGCAGGAATATAATCCTAGGCAAGTTATGATATGATCAGAGAATGTACTCGCCTGGTATCTGAATATCTGAAATGAATATACTGTCCGGGATGAGGTATCTGACACCTATTTAGAGCAACCCAAGTCAAGATGTATACAGGGGATGATAAATGAAATGTACAATACATCTGCATGCTGTCTAGGTCAAACTACACTAAAGTCAACACTTGGTCAACTCTAGTCAACCATACTAGTCAAACTAGGTCAACTAAGTCATTCCTAGTCCAATCAAGTCTAACAAGTCTCACTAGGCCTAGCCAAGCCTAGGCTAGCATATAGACACAAACAAAAGGCTAACACAAGCTGTCAAACACACAAAATCATATATATATATATATATATATATATATATATATATATATATATATATATATATATATACACTCAAAGTATATAGGCACACACATAGGAATGAATATAAGCTATCATGTATACATACATGTCCATTTAAGCACACATTACATACATCTATATAGGCAATTATACATATTCTACATTACATAGATGTATATACATGGTTTTCATCATCTTGCATTATACATTGTATTACATGCTTTCATTTGCATAGTCCTATACATACATACATACATTTATCCTTGTATATACATATTACATCATACTTACTATATACATTACAATTCATGTATATAAGGAAAAAGAAAATTGTGTAAGGTAAGTGAGGGTGAAACAAGGGTGAGTGGCATATGTACATCGTGTCAAGGTGTGTGTCTGTAATGCAACTTGTATATATATATAGGGGTGGCATCTTAGGAAAACAGAGAAAAGGGGGCTTGTGTGCATGTGTGAGGTGTGTGTGGCAAAGTGAGGGGTACATGGCAACATGTATAGGTCAACATGATTACATTCAACCTCAGTTTACATATTCAAACCCAACCAATTCCCAATTCAGTTCAGTATGTGTGTGTACTCAGTTGGGAGTGGCATAGTGTAGTGTGTGTGCCATCATAGTTCAGTTATGTATGTACTGTGTGCATATAGTTAGGTTCCATTCAATGCTCTGTTGTAATGTGTAAACATGTGTGTGTATGCATATATTGTGTTCAGTTTATGAGTACATGTGTGTGGGTCATCGAATGTGTATGTGTGTACAACAGTGTGTGTGTATATCGGTTTCCAGTTTGAGTGTGTGTGAGTGGTTCAGTTTCATCTCAGATAATAGAATGTATATGAACATGTGTGTGTGGTAATGAAAAAACAGTGCACAATAAACAGTGTATCAGTGCAATAGTGGATAGGCAATGTAACAAAGTGTGAAGTGTATCAGAAATTTAGAGCAACTGTTGAGTTAACAAGGTGATCTCAGGTTTTGCATACTTGTATAAATCTCAGAAATTTCAGTTCCAAATATTCCAACCAACAACCAAAAAACAAAATTTTACTTTTAACATATAGGGTTCTCAGGTTCAACATCATCTCAGGTTTTCAGTTTTAATGCAACAGTCCTCAGGCTTCCAAATGGTTCTTAGGCTTTAACTCAAAACCAAACTTACGATTAGAATTCAGGTTTTCTTCAGTTGAAACATAATCTCAGGTTTTTATTACTTGTTGAAACATTAACTAAACAACTAAACCCACATATGAACTCGAATCAATCAACTCGAAACAAATACTCAAATGAATCCCAGTAAACTAATACAGGTATACAGTATGTAATTAATAGGATAATTCGTGAACTAACAATAATTTAAAACATGAAACCCAAATCAAAGAAAACCCAAATTCATATTACATTCTCAGTTTGAAGTATTAGTAGAAGGAGACAAGTATCAGTGAACTTTTCAAAAATGTTAATCGAAATCCAATTTCCAAATCAGTGCAATTACATACATACAATCTTAAAACCAAATCCAATATCTAACCGACATCACAGTGAGAAATACAATATCAATCAAGACAAAAATCAAAATTAAGATCAAATCCCCAATTCAGTTTTTAGTGTATCAGTGAACCTAAAGTTTAAATCATTTTGAAATCCAAACTCAGTTTTAAACCAAAATAGTGTGTGCAGCAAGTCTCTCACATGTAGATGTTTCATGGGGGATGGGTTCGTGTCCATAAAGTTGGACACGAAGTGTCCCAAACAAAAACAAACACTTCCACAGAGCACTCGAGTGCACTGCCTCGTGCAGTCAGTCCCCAAAAGATTGGACACGACACGAAGCATCTGACATCTTGTGCACTTGGATATGGGTAGCCCAACTATAGGGCTACCAGGTCGACACAATACGATGTGTCCTCCTTGTGTCAGCACGCAACACGAGGGCCATGTCAGAAGCCACTGTTCGTGCGTGTGCATGACAGTGTAATTGAGTGCAGGTAGGATTTCTCCCAAACTACTTAATAATATCCTACGAAATTTTGTCAGTATAGTGTCAAACATTTGGCCTAGGTGTCCACCAAGTTTCATGTCAAACCATGTTGTGTCGTGTCTGCTATAGTTTCCCGAGAAGCAGGGAACAACACGATCCTCGTGCAGTGTCTCGTGCAGCGTGTCCAAGGTCGTTTTTGATACGAATACGACACGAATTCGTGTTCAGACCTAGGGAGAATGAAAAAACACATATAGATCTACATTTTGTTTAAATAGTTTTCAAAAATATGAATAAAAAGTTCTTTGTGGTATTTCAACAAACACATACATAGACACATTGATACGTGTCTGATACGGACACAAAATGGATACAGTTTTCTACCAAACTTGAGGGACAGCTATGGGACACCTAGATCTACACATCCATGCAAAGAAATCAAAATTAGAACATAATTTAGAGGGTTTACCAATAGTGTGTCAATGACAAGAAAAAGCCCCAAATAGAATAATTCCTCTTGCCAGCCAAAAGCCGCAAATAGAATAATTCCCCTTGCTAGCCAAAAGCTCCAAATTGTTCAAAAGCTGAGATTTCTTTCCATGAACAGAAAATAGAGTAGGATTAGACTCTAATGTAAGAAACTAGAGTCCAAAATGAATTAAAATAGAATAATTATGGATTAGGAAAGAATGATAATACCTTTCCTTTTCCAAAAGTTGATTTGATACAAAAGAGGCAAGAACAATAGGAAGAGATATCATATAAGGTGGGGATCCCTATGTGGCTGGCCAAATAAGGATAAAATTATGATTAGGGTTATGACTAATGGGCTTGGGCCAAGTTTCAATGGTAAAGGAAATCACTCCTTAAGTCAAAAGTCCATGAACCTAATCATTTATTCTCCTATACGAAACTAGATTCTAAATGACTTAACTTGGGTTGACTTAAGTTAGACTAGGGTCCCACCATGCTATTCAAGTCACCGTAGCTAGAGTCAATATCTAGGTTAGTCTCTTAAGTCACAACTAGTAAAAGTCAAAATTAACAACCTTTAATCCAATAATTAATCAAATAATTCTGATAAGTCAAAATGACCAAATTACCCCTAGGCTAACAATGATAAATAAATATCCCAATCACATGTTTAGGATCTAGATCAGACAGTCTCTAGGATTTTACTAGCAGCACATCAAAATCACAAGACATAGTTTTTAAATAGTATTAAAATGATTAAAAATCACCAAAAATTATATTACGATTTAAATATCATAAATAAATAATTAAATCACAAAATTTCAAAATTACCTTCTTTTAGAAAACTGGGTGTTACAAGTCTACCCTCTTTAGAGAAATGTCATCCTCGAAATTAAGATGGTAGTACTCCTTCTAGGTCAAACACCCCTACAATCATAGTCTCAAATCACACAGTTCGATAATCATATATGTCTGTCCAAAATTATGATACTCACACTCTTTTTTATTCTAGTGAGCAAGGCTACGATAATCACAGAGTCCTTGACTAAGGTACATACCTCTAGAATCATGTTATTTAAAAATTTTGCATTGTCGCATGCTTGGCAGCAAAAACTTTAAATTCCCACAACCAATAAATAAATCCAAAATCCGACTATATGTCCTCACTATGCCAGCTTACACGACTATTAAAGATTCTAGATCCCATAACTGAGGTGATCTAGCCCACATAATTTATCTCAGAAGAAAATCAAACATAACACAAGAACAACAGAACAAAATTGATCAATCAATAAGGAACAGATGGAATCGAATTTCAATACAGTTATAAGAGGCAATTACTAAAATAGAATCGAGAAGAACAGAACCTGCAACTAGATCTCCAATGGCCTGTGCATCCATGACTGCCATGGCGAACGCTCACCCCTCCTGGCCTTCCCTGGCGTGCTGCTGATGCTACATGTACCTCTACTACTGAGTTGGTAAGGATAATCCCTTCTGCTGGCCCACCGGAGCCCTAGCTCTTGTTCACTGAACTGTCCGTCCAAAAGACTCAGGACACTCTCTCAGCCGATGATCGGATCCTCCGGAAAGCAAACATCTGCCAAACCTCTTCCAGCGTTCGCCCCAATTGTGCCCTGGTTTCTTATAAAAAGCGTAATGGATAACAAGCTACTGTCGTGGGGCCTGCTACTGCCTCTGCTGCTGTACCTGCTGAAAGGGTATACGGTCCTGAAACTGTTGTTGCTAAAAGTAGACCCTCGGTTTCTGATACTGCTGCTGAATCTGTAAGTGGGACCTCTACTGCGGATACTGCTGTTGAATCTGTAAGTGGGACCTCTGCTGTGGATACTGCTGCTGAATCTGTAAGTGGGGCCTCTTGGCCGGGCCCGCACTGCCACTAATTCCTTGAGTGTCTCGCGTCCTCTTCTCCTTCAGCCTAAGATCATCCTCTGCTGCCATGGCTCCTACCAGAATCTGCTCAAAAGTAGCATCGCAGCTGCTCTTGGTATACGACCTGATTTTCTTGATCAAGCCCCTGCGGAACCTCTTTTCCTTCCTGGCCTCAGTAAGATCATCAATTAATCTACTCAAACGGCAGAACTCCGCGACGTACTCCTCAACGGTCTAGTTCCCTTGAACCAAACTCTCGAACTGTGCCTCCAAGGCAACAAGTGCTGTATTAGGAAAGAATTTCTTCTTGAACAGTTTTTTGAAGCTTACCCAAGTCTGACCGGCTGTACCAACCCTCGGGTCCGTCTGGTACCAAGTACGGGCCAAGTCTTGCATCTGACTGGCTGCTGCCTCGATCAGTAATCCAATTGGTATCTATGCCAATTGAAATATCTCCTCAATATGCTCTATCCAATCGTCAGCGTATATGTTGTCCTCTGTACCTTTGATGTCTCGGGGTCCCATCTTTTTAAAGGATTGGATGTCTGGAGTCTTCTGCTGATACTGCTGTATCTGACCTCCAGTGGCTGAGAAGTTACCGGCTCTTTTGTCGTCCTGACCAGCTGGTGGGTATCGTATATGCTCTGCCGGAAATCAGCAGACTAGCTCTGCTGCATCTGCTACTGAGTCTCTAGGAATCGTTGGAAAAGGGTAAACATCTGAGCTGCATCCACTGTTCCTGAAGGTAACTGCTGTTGAAACATATCCGGAATAATGGAAGAAGACCTCCGGGCAGGTGGAGGTGCACTCCCAAAAGCTGCAGACGCTAATATATGAGCAAAAATAGAGGTGTTGTGGTCCCAGAGTTTACAATCGGGCGAGGGGTAGCAGACCACTCACCAGCGTCTGCTGGGCCAGAGCAATACGATCGTGTCTCAATCACCATCCTGAAGACAGATCAAACAAGGAATCAATACTGAGATAGAAACAATAATTCAAGGAAGGACAGTTATCTCAAGGAAGCAATCTTCAACAAGGCTTTAGATGGCAGGAATTCAGTTAAGAGTTTTTTTTAATGTGATTGAGTATCTCAAGAATAATCCTAATCCTACTGAAGGCTGTAGTGATACTCTAGTTCGAATACCACTACATAAACTCGACCTGCATGGGCCACCACTAAAAATGTGTCACGACCCGCACCCAGTGTAGGGGCACGAGAAGTAGGTACGTCCAGCCTACAACGCAGTGTCGGCGGTAGAACGCTGTTCTAGGTCATAAACATAACCAACACAATATGAAATACTCTCCCAAAAGGAGGCCAATCACAGAAGGTACGACTCAATCTCAATCTAGAGGTAGAATATAGCATGATGTAATAGATAAGGGAAAATCCTCAAAACTGAGGTACAAACAGAAGTGAAATAAATCATAGTTAACAAACACAAGTCTCAACATCTCCATAATAATACAACTCTGAAATCAAGACAACAACTAACATAAAAAAGGAAGAACAGTCTAAACTATCTACACTATGCATGGGTATCATCCTCAGCAGCTTCCTGAACCTCCCCAGGGGTCCAGGTCGCGATTGTCATCTAGGCAAGCTCCATAGTAAGGGGTACATGGTTCCTCATCATCCTCTGTAATATTTTTAACAGGTCCAGTCAGGACATGAGCGAGCACAAAACATCTCACGCAGATCATAACAGGTTAGAAAATATAAACATGCAAGAGAGTACGATACATAAAAACTGAAAGATTGTACATGATGTAAAAGAGAGAATTATAATTGAAATATCTACTATAAGTAGAGAACTATAAGTGACTAGTGATATAGAGTACAAAGTCGACATGTGAACGGCTGGATTTGTACATGAATATACTAAAGAGGCTCACATGGTTATACTACTTTGGAATTGTTCACATGACTATTTATACTCTCCCATACCCCAATCAATGCACAAGGATCCAGACAAGTTATGTTACGCACATAATTTTCACATAAATGCCCATAGATGGGTGCACATGAAGTATACATGAGGGCTCAGAACTGAGTGCACATGAATTCCACATGAAGGCCCATAAAGGGTACACATGAAGTATAGGATACACATGAAGCACATGAGAAACATGGTTGTACATGAGAGCACATAAGAGTACACGAGCGTACATGAACGTACATGAAGCACATGAGTATACATGAATAACATGAGAGCGAGGAATACATGATGTACATAAAACACATGGCATGAAGTATCCGATGCTCCCGAGGGGGATAACATCTAAATGTAGGGATCCATATAGTACCAATCCGTGATAATATCGTGACAACATCAAATAAGGTAATCTAGAGCAGGAATATAATCCTAGAAAAGTTATGATATGATCAGAGAATGTACTCGCCTGGTATCTGAATGTCTGAAATGAATAGACTATCCGGGATGAGGTATCTAACTCCTATTTAGAGCAACACAAGTCAAGATGTATACAGGGGACGATAAATGAAATGTACAATGCATCTACATGTTGTCTAGGTCAAACTAGACTAAAGTCAACACTTGGTCAACTCTAGTCAACTACACTAGTCAAACTAGGTCAACTAAGTCATTCCTAGTCCAATCAAGTCTAACAAGTCTCACTAGGCCTAACCAAGCCTAGGCTAGCACATAGACACAAACAAAAGGCTAAGACAAGCTGTTAAACACAGAAAATCACACACATATATATATATATATATATATATAAATATATATATATATATATATATATATATATATATATATATATATATATATATATACTTATGCATATAAGGCACACTTATATATATATATATATAAATATAGGCTTATTCACTCAAAGTATATAGGCACACACATAGGAATTAATATAAGCTATCATGTATACATATATGTCCATTTAAGCACACATTACATACATCTATATAGGCAATTATACATATTCCACATTACATAGATGTATATACATGGTTTTTATCATATTGTATTATACATTGTATTACATGCTTTCATTTGCATAGTCCTATACATACATACCTTTATTCTTGTATATACATATTACATCATACTTACAATATTCATTACAGTTCATGTATATATGGAAAAAGGAAAATGTGTAAGGTATGTAAGGGTGAAACAAGGGTGAGTGGCATATGTATATAGTGTCAAGGTGTATGTCTGCAATACAACTTGTATATATATATATATAGGAGTGGCATCTCAGGAAAACAGAGAAAAGGGAGGTTGTGTGCATTTGTGAGGTGTGTGTGGCAATGTGAGGGGTACATGGCAGCATGTATAGGCCAACATGATTACATTCAAGATAAGTTTACATATTCAAACCAAACCAATTCCCAATTCAGTTCACTGTGTGTGTGTGTACTCAGTTGGGAGTGGCATAGTATAGTGTGTGTGCCATCATAGTTCAGTTATGTATGTACTCTGTGCATATAGGTAGGTTCCATTCAATGCTCAGTTGTAATATATAAACATGTGTGTGTATGCATATATTGTGTTCAGTTTATGAGTACATGTGTGTGGGTCATGGAATGTGTGTGTATGTACAACTGTGTGTGTGTATATATAGGTTTCCAGTTTGAGTGTGTGTGAGTGGTTCAGTTTTATCTCAGATTATAGAGTGTATATGAACATGTGTTTGTGCTAATGAGAAAACAGTGCACAATAAACAGTGTATCAGTGCAATAGTGGATAGGCAATGTAACAAAGGGTGAAGTGTATCAAAAATTTAGAGCAGCTGTTGAGTTAACAAGGTGATCTCAGGTTTTGCATACTTGTATAAATCTCAGAAATTTTAGTTCCAAACATTCCAACCAACAACCCAAAAACTAAATTTTAGTTTTAACATATGGGGTTCTCAGGTTCAACATCATCTCAGGTTTTCAGTTTTAATGCAACAGTCCTCAGGCTTCCAAATGTTTCTCCTGCTTTCACTCAAAACCAAACTTAGGATTAGAATTCAGGTTATCTTCAATTGAAACATAATCTCAGGTTTTTAATACTTCTTGAAACATTAACTAAACAACTAAACCCACATATGAACTCAAATCAATCAACTCAAAATAAATACTCAAATGAATCCCAGTAAACTAACACAGGTATACAGTATGTAATTAACAGGATAATTTGTGAACTAACAATGATTTAAAACATGAAACCCAAATCAAAGAAAACCCAAATTCATATTACATTCTCAATTTGAAGTACCAGTAGAAGGAAACAAGTATCAGTGAACTTTTCAAAAATGTTAATGAAAATCCAATTTCCAAATCAGTACAATTACATACATACAATCTTAAAACCAAATCCAATATCTAACCTACATCACAGTAAGAAATACAATATCAATCAAGACAAAAATCAAAATTAAGATCAAATCCCCAATTCAGTTTTCAGTGTATCGGTGAACCTAAAGTTCAAATCATTTCGAAACCCAAACTCAGTTTTAAACCAAAAAAGTGTGAGCAGCATGTCTCTCATATGTAGACGTGTCATGGGGAATGGGTTCATGTCCATAAAGTTGGACACGAAGCGTCCCAAACAAAAATAAACACTGCCACAGAGCACTCGAGTGCACTGCCTCATGCGATCAGTCCCCCAAAGATTGGACACGACATGAAGCATCTGACACCTCGTGCACTTGGACATGGGTAGCCCAACTATAGGGCTACCAGGTCGATACAACACGACGTGTCCTCGTTGTGTCAGCACGCAACATGAGGGTCGTGTCAGATGCCACTGTTCGTGCGTGTGCATGACAGAGCAATTGAGTACAGGTAGGATTTCTCCCAAACTACTCAATAATATCCTATGAAATTTTGTCAGTGTAGTATCAGACACGTGGCCTAGGTGTCCACCAAGTTTCATGTCCGACCATTCTGTGTTGTGTCCGCTATAGTGCCCGAGAAGCAGGGAACAATACGATCCTCGTGCAGCGTGTCCAAGGTCATTTTCGACACGAATACGACACGAATTCGTGTTCAGACCTAGGAAGAATGAAAAAACACATATAGATCTACATTTTGTTTAAATAGTTTTCAAAAATATGAATAAAAAGTTCTTTGTGGTATTTCAACAAACACATACATAGACACATTGATACGTGTCTGATACGGACACAAAATGGACACGGTTTTCTACCAAACTTGAGGGACAGCTAGGGGACATCTAGATCTACACATCCATGCAAAAAAATCAGAAATAAAACATAATTTAGAGGGTTTACCTCTAGTATGTCAATGACAAGAAAAAGTCCCAAATAGAATGATTCTCCTTGCTAGCCAAAAGCTCCAAATTGTTCAAAAGCTGAGATTTTTCTCCATGAACAGAAAATAGAGTAGGATTAGACTTTAATGCAAGAAACTAGAGTCCAAAAGGAATTAAAATGGAATAGTTATGGATTGGGGAAGAATGACAATACCTTTCCTTTACCAAAAGTTGATTTGATACAAAAGAGACAAGAACAATAGGAAGAGATATTATATAGGGTGGGGATCCCAATGTGGCTAGCCAAATTAGGATAAAATTAGGGTTAGGGTTATGACTAATGGGCTTGGGCCAAGTTTCAATGGTAAAAGAAATCACTCCTTAAGTCAAAAGTCCATGAACCTAATCATTTATTCTCCTATATGAAACTTGATTCTAAATGACGTAACTTGGGTTGACTTAAGTTAGACTAGGGTCCCACCATGCTATTCAAGTCACCATAGCTAGAGTCGATATCTAGCTTAGTCTCTTAAGTCACAACTAGTAAAAGTAAAAATTAACAACCTTCAATCCAATAATTAATCAAATAATTCTAATAAGTCAAAATGACCAAATTACCCCTAGGCTAACAATGAAAAATAAATATTCCAATCACATGGTTAGGATCTAGGTCAAACAGTCTCTATTGTTTTACTAGCAGCGTATTAAAATCACAAGTCGCGGTTTCTAAATAGTTTTAAAATGATTAAAAATCACCAAAAATCATATTACGATTTAAATATCGTAAATAAATAATTAAATCACAAAATTTCAAAATTACCCTTATTTAGAAAATTGGGTGTTTCGATGACCTTATACAAATTATACAATTAGTCTATATAGATATTTCACTTTAAAAAAATATTCATAAAACTAAAAGGAATTTCCAGTCCAAGGGCTCACAGTGTATGAGGCTATAAGGTTATGTAGTCATAGACTCCATAGAAAATCTGGGTGTTATTTACTTAACATTCCTCCTTTGTTGACCATGTCTTATCAAGGCCGTAGGAGAGGTCTTGGCCAAGCGTAATTGGAAATAAGATGGTATAACAGAATTCTTGTCATCTCATAACATAAGCTACAAAGAGATGTGGTTACAATTGTATGGGAGGTGGATCATTGGGTCATGAGATGGGGACTACATAATAGGCGTAAGGACCTATTTCATCAAGTTTGGTTTTATAGTCCAATATTATGATATGCATTGATGGGTTTAATGGGGTCCTATGGATTCTCTACTTAGACATCAATCCTTGGTTAAACAAAACTTGGATTTAATCTACATTGGCTAGACACAGTGTCAAAAATTTGTTTGAATCATTTCTATCAGATTAGGGTAAAATAAAGTAGGTTCCAACTAAAGTGGTTGAGCTAATTACTACTCGAGTTGGTTAACTAGTTTCCTTAAGCCCAAAAATGCGCCTTCTGTGACTTTGGAGTTTAAGTAACACATGGGACCTCAGTTTAGTGACACACTAGTGGCATGTGTGTAGTGGACTACGAGTAGATCACAACCATATATTGTGTCAAAAGATTTGAGTCGAGGTTCGATCTCTAACTGAAGTCAGAAAGGAAAATGGTATTATAGGAGGGGTTATAGCTAGCCTTATTGACTCAATAGTCGCATCATAAAAATAGAGTACAAGGGGATGTGATTTAGTGGGACATGATATATCTACCTGAAGGTGGAGTCGTCTACGTCTTGTATATGAAATTTGTTGGGATGAAACAGCTAGTCTCATGCTCCGAATACTAATGTCACGATCGAGGACACCAAATGATCTAAATGGAAAGTGGGAGTTCATGGGACATTAAATATCATCCTAATGGAAATCAATTTATCCTAATCAATCGGTAACCTAGTAACTCATAAATTTTTTTGGAAGGCTTAGAATCTATTCACTCCAAAATTTCTTTTTCTGAATTAAAACTAAGGCACGGTTTTAGGATTAATGCGGTTAGAAAATTTTAAAATTATGATATCATGCTTGGTCTTTAAGTATAAGGGATACTACATAATACGATAGATAATATGAAATGGTAGATATAAATCAATTAAAAGGTGGTTCTTCGATTTTGAACAGATAGGACGATTGTGTATATATAGCTTTTATGACCAAAGGTGGTATGGCGAGATAAGAAGGACATTCTGGGTATACCTTCCTTCAAACATGAGCATTTGGTTTTTCACAGTAAGTAAAAGCATAAAACAATAAATAGTTTAAGGGAGATGGAATCAATACTAATACAGGGTTCCAAAAGCGATTGAATAATTTCAACAGAGTTGTCAAGGCAGTCGTAGATGAGTTCATAGGGACACCTATACCTCAATCTACATGGGATAATCATATGAAGAGCGAACCAATTGCACTAAGGTTGATCAGACCATAATACACTAATTCTGATTAGACAGTATGTTAGTTGGCGACCCCAGTTGTCACTTTCCATTCCCAGAATACGTATTTATTTAATATTTATCATACATTTGTTCTGTATTTAAATTCTTCAATTTCGCGCTTATTAATTTTCCTGCATTTTATTTTCTTTTTTTTCTTGGCTCTTAGTTCATTTCGGTTCATGGTAAACCAACTTGGTGTAGTTTGGTTCAACATGGAAAGGAATGGATGGCTTGGATTTGGTGGAGAGAATGAATGGTGGAGATCCACTTGACCTTGATATAAAAATTCTTCTTTCATTCTCTCTCTTCATTCATTCACATTTACTTCTCCACCAAACCCTAACCCACTTGTGAGAGGCAAGTACATCTTGCACACCATGAGGGATTTTATGTATCCCTATTTATTTTTAGTCTATGTTGTTCATCTTTACATCCTCTACAAGTTAAGGTCTTGAAGTTCTTGATTTCCATGGATGGTTGGGTGTAGATCTAAGTTTCAAGTTTTGGTTTTCATATGGATTTTATGGTTTTGATCTATCAAACTCTGTTGTTTTCGAAAATAAGTGGTTCCATGTTGTACAGAATTTAATTCTATTTAAGTTTGGCTTTTGAAAAGTTAGATTCCGATTTATTTTGAGAAAGTTATGGCCAAAATAATTTTGGTCAAACTTCTATGTTCATCTGCAGCATGAACCACATGTCGCAGTAGAGCCGCATAGATGTCGCAGTTGGGCCGCATGAGGCCGCATGTCGCAGTAGAGCCGCATAGATGTCGCGGTTGGGCCGCATGAGGCCGCATGTCGCAGTAGAGCCGCATAGATGTCGCGGTTGGGCCGCATGAGGCCGCATGTCGTAGTAGAGCCGCATATGATGCCGCGAATGAGCCGCATGGGGCACATGTCGCAGTTGAGCCGCATGATGCCGTGAATGAGCCGCATGGGGCACATGTCGCAGTTGAGCCGCATGGTGTCGCAGTTGGGCCGCATGAGCTATATGTCGCAGTTGAGCCGCATATGGTGTCGCAGTAGGGCCGCATGAGCCGCATGTCACAGTAGGTCCGCATGCAAGTCGCAGAATAGGCCGCATATGCCTATTTTGGTTGTTTCTGACTGTTATATGTCCTATTTTGACTGAATTATGGCTAGAATTTCTTTCCACTCCCAACATGAAAGTTGTAGATATTTTTCTTGGCTTCAAGAATGTGTTACCAACTATTTTATGCTAGTTATAGACTCGACCATGCTTAATACTAATTTGACTTTCATGCCTCGTCATGAATTGACCCCGACTGTTACTTTGACTAATAATTGATCATGCGTTCCTAGTTGGAACTAAGAGACTGGCTAGTCGTCTTATTAAATTGAATGAATGAGACACGTTTATATTAACTATGAACTATTGTAATCGACTGGCTGATCTCGAATATTGACATACATGCACATGCAGGCTTCAATTTATTTATTTATTTATTTATTTTACAAAAGCAGCATGTGTACTTTATGGTCAAGGCATGATTATTCCGTGGTTAGTTTTGATTGTTGTATTACGCTATGTAAGACCTACAACCTAACCGCACGGGTATCGTTGTAGAGTTGGGCATATCGTACTTGTACGGAAGTACTCATTTGAATGACCATGATCCACGACATAGGATTTTACTCAACGTAGAGACTATTAAGTTAAATAAAATAATGATTGCATGGAGGGAATGGATTCCCGAATTCTTATATGGCAGCCCTCTTGGGACTAGTAGTGCCCGACAGGCCGGCTGGTCCCCACAGATACTGCAAATCTGCCACACGGGCAGGGAGCGGTATCTGGTTATATTATCTATTGTATATTGTATATTGATGACGGACGTCCTACTGGGACTCGTCTAATTCATGATTGGCGCAATTGATTGACTGGGTAAACTAGCCTTGCTTGCATATAGTAAGAATTGAGGAATCTCTATTACATAATTCCAGGATAACTTGGAACTCACGGTAGCAAGCCGTAGTAGTTGAATGGCCATTTAAATTAACTTGTTTGTGTACTGTATGTCCTCTGTTACCTAACTGAGATGATCAGAATGTCAGGACATGACGTGCCAACTTCTGTCCTTGTTTGGTTGGGAGGTTGGTTCGAAGTGTCGTGATACTATGTGAATCCCAGTAGAAAGCAGAGATCTATTTATCATATTTTCTCATTACTGGTTTTAATCCCTCATATCGTGCTTCCTTGCGGTACTTGCTGTTAGAGGTCTAACCTCTCTGTTTTTGTATGGCCAGATTTGGAGCCGGTCCCCGAGGATCCAGCTTACTTCTACCTCCACGATGGTCAACACTAGAGGGATGATCGCAGGAGGGCTCGAGTGGGTTTTCTTACTTCCCCGCTCGTTTTGTTAAATACTTTATACTTTGCCGTTTGGCACCGACATGTTAGTCGGATTGTCTTGTACCTATTTTTGCATAATTGTAACTAAGTCAGGCTGCAGCTGATAACAATTGTGTATACTGACTACATCATTTGGCTGTGTTTTATAAAGCCAGATATCAAGAACATTTTGACTGAGCGTTTGGGATGCCTTACTGCTTTATCTTACATGTTCTCTATTTTCTGTTTCTTGTTTGAATGATTGAGACAATAGATGTGAAGTGACCATAGGGAGACTTTCATGTAGTATGCACCCCCTCGTCTTGTTAGACAGCATTGATCGTATTATACGGTATTCATCTACCCGTAATACGTAGCTGGCTGAGTCATTCTCCCGCTCTCCAGTATTCTGGTTCTGGGCGTGACAAGATTTTAGTGGTGGCCCATGCAGGTCTGGTTTCAGACTTGTGGGGTATTTTGATTTATAGGATGTCTCAATCACACATGTTTCCCCTTGATCTCATGATTCGTTGTTCTCAACCCTAGATTGACATTCCAGTATCCTTTGACTTTATTGATCTTTCCTGTCCGGTCGTTTGATTATTTTCTTGTCCCTTTTCTTAGGGGCACCTCGTCCGTATCTGTCAGGACTGGGCAACAACAACAACAAGAGCAACACGGACAACCTGACCATGTTGGTCAGCAACAAGGGCCGGTACTAACTCAAGAGACCATCCAAGAAGAAGTAATAGTGGAAGCAGCAGCTGGACCGCAGTATCCGGATGTTCCACCACCACCAACAGTTCCACCTACCCCTGTGGAAGTGGACACACCAGCCCTTCTGGAGATCATGAGAGGAATGATGTCTACCCAACAACATCAGATGTTAGCCCAGCAGCGCATGCACGCTCAGTTGCAGGAGCAGAACGTACTACTCAACCAAGGGTTGCAGACGGCATTGGAAAGAGGGGCGAGGCCAGATTCAGGAGCATCAGCCAGGTTTTGTAAGTACAACCCCCGTCATTTCGAGGGCACGGAAGATGCCATCTCAGCAGATGCATGGCTTAAGGATATTGAGGCTATTCTGACAGCAGCTAAGGTGCCGGCAGAAGAACGTGTGGATCAAGTGAAGTTGTTACTTCAGGATCTCGCACGTGATTGGTGGGAATCAGAGGAAGTAGGTATCAGACGTCCTGTTGCTTGGGACAATTTCACAGCAAGATTCAAGACAAAGTACTATGGAGTTGTGGCACAGTTTGAGCTACAACAGAAGTTTATCAACCTCAAGCAGGCCGGCAAGACGGTAGATGCTTATGTAGCGGAGTTCTGCAGATTGAGTAGGTTCGCCCCAGAGATGGTAGCGACAGAGAGCCAGAGGGCTATGAGGTTCCAGCAAGGGTTTCATCTTGAACTCTTGCAATTGATAGAGGGGCACAACTACCAGACTTTTGATGAAGTATTGACGGCAACCCGAAGGCATGATATCACCGTTCAGAGGATCACGACTAGGACTGGAGTTCAGAAGAGATCCCACAGTCAGATTGAAGGAGGAGGGGGAGAAGCTCCCCGAATAACAGCACCATCCCTTGGCATTCGCATCCACGATGTGGCAATGCGAGGGCCAGCACCACCATCCAGGCAGCAACAACAGCAACAGAGGAAGAACCAGCAACCCCCGGCAGGCTGCACTTATTGTGGGAAGATAGGGCACACTAGAGATGTGTGTCGGGCATTGAACGGACTGTGTTTGATATGTAGAAATCCAGATCATCAGGTTACCACATGTCCCATGAATTCAAGGTCAGAAGGACCAGTGCAGCAGTTTCCTGCTCTGCCAGCACCAGGGGCAGGACAGTATCGAGGACCCGCAGTGGCAGTGAGACCATTGGCCCAGCGTCCGTTAATGCCACAAGCTCAGATGTTTTGGCAGCAGGGACCGCCGATGCAGCAACACCAGCATAGACCACCCCAGCATCATCAAGGAAGGGGCCAGCAGCAGCACCAGGCTAGGCCACAGCATGGAAACCAACAAGGAGGTCGAGGGCAGGCATTCACTCTGTCCTTGGAGAAGGCATTAGCATCGGAAGATGTTGTGGCAGGTAACATTCTCGTCGCCTCATATCCCGCAGTAGCATTGTTTGATTCAGAAGCATCACACTCATTTATATCTGTACAATTTACGACACGGCTAGGAATGGAGTTCGTGGCATTGCCAGGGAGGCTAAATATACTCACTGGTAATGGGCTCGTAGGAGTTAGTAGAGTTATTCTAGCGTGTAGCGTTGTAATTTGCGGGCATTCCTTACCCGCCCGATTGATAGAATTTCCTGTTGGAAATTTTGACGTTATCTTAGGCATGGACTGGTTGAAAGACAGTCATACGACAATAGATTGTCGTAGAGGGAGTGTATCTTTTGATATTCCAGGCATGAAGAGGTTCACCTTATTCAGATCAGTGGCAACTCAACAAGAGCAGGGAGTAGTGACGACAATGGAAGAAGTTCAAGTTCCGAAGGTAGTTGAAGGGTTTCTGGATGTATTTCCTAAAGAACTTCCAGGTCTACCACCGGTTAGGGATATTGAGTTCAGTATAGAATTGGCACCTGGAACTAAACCGATATCAGATCGAGTTTACATAATGGCGGATTCAGAGCAGACCAAGGTATATCAGCACATAGAGGAACTGAAGGAGAAAAAGTTCATCCAAGCTAGCATATCGCCATGGGCAGCACCAGTGGTACTTGTAGGAAAGAAGGATGGATCATCCAGATTGTGCATTGATTACAGAAAGCTTAACGCAGCAACAGTAAAGAACAAGTACCCATTACCCAGGATCGATGACTTATTTGATCAGTTGAGCAGGGCTAGAGTTTTCTCTAAGATAGATCTTCGTTCAGGGTATCATCAAGTGAGGGTTCGGAAGGAGAATATTCCCAAGACATCATTCAGGTCGAAGTATGGGCATTATGAATTCTTGGTAATGCCGTTTGGTTTGACCAATGCTCCAGCAATATTTATGGACTTGATGAACCGCATCTTTATGCCGTACTTAGATCAGTTTGTCATGGTGTTTCTCGACGACATTCTTGTATACTCTACTAGTAAAGAGGAGCATGAAGACCACCTCAAAAAAGTGTTACAGGTTCTGAGAGAGAACCAGTTGTATGCCAAGCTCAGCAAGTGTAAGTTTTGGTCGGATCATATTTCATTTTTGGGTCACATCATATCAGGAGCTGGAGTAGTAGTAGATCCCAAGAAGATAGAAGCAGTAGAAAGTTGGCCAGTACCCAAGACCGTAGCAGATGTACGGAGTTTCTTGGGATTGGCAGGATATTATAGAAGGTTTATATCAGACTATGTAAGACTTTCAGCACCCATGACCCGTTTGACACGAAAGGATGTGCCATTCATCTGGTCGGCAGAGTGCCAGGCATCATTTGACACCTTGAAGCAGAAGTTGATATCAGCGCCTATTCTTACATTGCCAGTTGGACCCGGAGGTTTTACAGTATATTATGATGCGTCAGGTAAAGGACTTGGATGTGTCCTCATGCAGCATGGGAAGGTGATAGCGTATGCATCTAGGCAGCTTCGGGACCACGAGAAGAATTACCCAACTTATGACTTGGAGTTGGCGGCAGTAGTATTTGCTTTAAAGCTATGGAGGCATTACTTATATGGTGATCGAGTGGATATGTACCCGGACCATAAAAGTCTGAAGTACATCTTTACTCAGAAGGAGCTGAACATGAGACAGAGAAGATGGTTGGAGTTGATCAAGGATTATGACGTGGAGCTTCAGTATCATCCAGGCAAGGCTAATGTGGTAGCAGACGCTCTTAGCAGGAGAGGCGGCGCATTTATGTTGACAACACAGAGGCATATCTTAGAGGACCTTCAGGAGATGGGCATCGAAGTTATACTTTCTAGTGATGTAGAAGTTCTAACAAGTTTACAAGTTCAATCCGACTTGGTAGACAGGATCAAGGCAGCTCAGGCACAGGACCCAAGGATTCAGAAGCTTAGGGCAGAATGTGAGTCAGGGCTCAGAAAGGAGATGTAAATCTACGAAGACGGTACGCTTAGGTTTGGATCACGCCTATGTGTGCCTAGTGGAGATATCAGACAGGAAGTTATGGCAGAAGCTCACAGTTCTCAGTATTCTGTACACCCTGGAGGGACCAAGATGTACCAAGATATCAAGCAGCACTTCTGGTGGAACGGGATGAAGAGGGAGATAGCTAGATTTATTTCCCGTTGCTTGGTATGTCAGCAAGTGAAGGCAGAATAGCAGAGGCCAATTGGGTTATTGCAACCGCTTCCTATCCCGGAATGGAAATGGGAGCATATTACAATGGACTTTGTGACCGGTTTACCGAGATCACCAAGTGGTAAGGATGCTATTTGGGTGATAGTGGACCGACTTACAAAGGTAGCACACTTTCTCCCTTTTAGAGTAGGGCAATCTACAGAAAAGTTGGCAGAGTTGTATATGCAACAGATAGTCAGACAGCATGGAGTCCCTGTCAGTATTGTGTCCGACAGAGATACCCGTTTTACATCACATTTTTGGAAGAGCTTACATCATAGTCTGGGCACCAAGTTAAGATTTAGCATGGTTTACCATCCACAGACGGACGGGCAATCAGAAAGAACAATTCAGACTTTAGAAGATATGTTGCGAGCTTGTACCCTAGATTTTGGAGGATCTTGGGAGAGCTATCTGTACTTAGTTTAGTTTTCATACAACAATAGTTATCAAGCCAGTATCCAGATGGCGCCATTCGAAGCTCTATATGGTAAGAAGTGTAGATCGCCACTAGCATGGGATGATATCGGGGAGAGGAAGATGTTAGGCCCGGAAATGATTGTTCAGACAGTTGAATTGGTCAAGAAAATTAGAGAGCAACTTCGAGTTGCACAGGACCGGCATCGTCATTGGGCGGACCAGCATCGTAGACCGCTAGAGTTTTCTGTTGGGGACCACGTGTTCTTGCGAATCTTACCTACCCGTGGGGTCATTAGATTTGGCGTTCGCGGGAAGTTGAGTCCGCGATACGTAGGACCATTCGTTATCCTTGATAGGGTAGGCGATGTTGCTTATCGTTTATCCCTTCCACCTTCGTTACGAGAGGTGCATGACGTATTTCATGTATCTCAATTGCGAAGGTATGTATCGGACCCCAGCCATATCCTTGATCATTCTGAGTTGGTTGTTGGTACCAACTTGTCTTACGAGGAGCAGCCGATGTCCATTTTGGACCGGAGAGAGAAGATACTCAAGAACCGAACAATTAGCCTTGTCCGGGTTGCTTGGGGTCATCACTCATTAGGAGAGTCAACGTGGGAACGTGAGGATGATATCCAATCACGGTATCCATATCTGTTTGACTCACAAGGTATATTTCTTCCCGTGTACCTTGATTGCCTTAAACCCTCATGCTTGTCACCTCATAGATAGAATTACTCGATATCATAGATTGTTAATATAGATATGTTATCTGCTAGTTAAACATTGAAGAATGATTGCTTGCTCAAGTTTCTTGTACCTAGATCAGCTCGGTTTTTTCTATCTTGCTTGGATTTGAAATTCCGAGGACAGAATTTTTTCTAAGGAGGGTAGAGATGTCACTTCCCGTTCCCAGAATACGTATTTATTTAATATTTATCATGCATTTGTTCTGTATTTAAATTCTTCAATTTTGCGCTTATTAATTTTCCTGTATTTTATTTTCTGCTTTTTCTTGGCTCTTGGTTCATTTCGGTTCATGGTAAACCAACTTGGTGTGGTTTGGTTCAACATAGAAAGGAATGGATGGCTTGGATTTGGTGGAGAGAATGAATGGTGGAGATCCACTTGACCTTGATATAAAAGTTCTTCTTTCATTCTTTCTCTTCATTCATTCACATTTACTTCTCCACCAAACCCTAACCCACTTGTGAGAGGCAAGTACATCTTGCATACCATGAAGGATTTCATGTATCCCCATTTATTTTTAGTCTATGCTGTTCATCTTCACATCCTCTACAAGTTTAGGTCTTGAAGTTCTTGATTTCCATGGATGGTTGGGTGTAGATCTAAGTTTCAAGTTTTGGTTTTCATATGGATTTTATGGTTTTGATCTATCAAACTCTGTTGTTTTTGAAAATAAGTGGTTCCATGTTATAGAGAATTTAATTCTACTGAAGTTTGGCTTTTGAAAAGTTAGATTCCGATTTATTTTGAGAAAGTTATGGCCAAAACAATTTTGGTCAAACTTCTATGTTCATCTGCAGCATGAACCACATGTCGCAGTAGAGCCGCATAGATGTCGCGGTTGGGCCGCATGAGGCTGCATGTCGCAGTAGAGCCGCATAGATGTCGCGATTGGGCTGTATAAGGCCGTATGTCGCAGTAGAGCCGCATAGATGTCGCGGTTGGGCCGCATGAGGCCGCATGTCGCAGTAGAGCCGCATATGATGCCACGAATGAGCCGCATGGGGCACATGTCACAGTTGAGCCGCATGATGCCGCGAATGAGCCGCATGGGGCACATGTCGCAGTTGAGCCGCATGGTGTCGCAGTTGGGCCGCATGGGGCACATGTCGCAGTTGAGCCGCATGGTGTCGCAGTTGGACCGCATGAGCTGTATGTCGCAGTTGAGCCGCATATAGTGTCGCAGTAGGGCCGCATGAGCCGCACGTCGCAGTAGGTCCGTATGCATGTCGCAGAATAGGCCACATATGCCTATTTTGGTTGTTTCTGACTGTTATATGTCCTATTTTTACTGAATTATGGTTAGAATTTCTTTCAACTCCCAACATGAAAGTTGTAGATATTTTTCTTGGCTTCAAGAATGTGTTACCAACTATTTTATACTAGTTATAGACTCGACCATGCTTAATACTAATTTGACTTTCATGCCTCGTCACGAATTGACCCCGATTGTTACTTTGACTAATAATTGATCATGCGTTCCTAGTTGGAACTAAGAGACTGGCTAGTCGTCTTATTAAATTGAATGAATGAGACACGTTCATATTAACTATGAACTATTGTAATCGACTGGCTGATCCCGAATATTGACATACATGCACATGCAGGCTTCAATTTATTTATTTATTTATTTATTTTACAAAAGCAGCATGTGTACTTTATGGTCAAGGCATGATTATTTTGTGGTTATTTTTGATTGTTGCATTACGCTATGTAAGACCTACAACCTAACCGTACGGGTATCATTGTAGAGTTGGGCATATCGTACTTGTACGGAAGTACTCATTTGAATGACCATGATCCACGGCATAGGATTTTACTCAACGTAGAGACTATTAAGTTAAATAAAATAATGATTGCATGGAGAGAATGGATTCCTGAATTCTTACATGGCAGCCCTCTTGGGACTAGTAGTGCCCGACAGGCCGACTGGTCCCCACAGATACTGCAAATCTGCCACACGGGCAGGGAGCGGTATCTGGTTATATTATCTATTGTATATTGTATATTGATGACGGACGTCCTGCTGGGACTCGTCTTATTTATGATTGGCGCAATTGATTGACTAGGTAAACTAGCCTTGCTTGCACATAGTAAGAACTGAGGAATCTCTATTGCATAATTCCAGGATAACTTGGAACTCACAGTAGCAAGCCGTAGTAGTTGAATGGCCGTTTAAATTAACTTGTTTGTGTACTGTATGTCCTCTGTTACCTAACTGAGATGATCAGAATGTCAGGACATGACGTGCCAACTTCTGTCCTTGTTTGGTTGGGAGGTTGGTTCGAAGTGTCTTGATACTATGTGAATCCCA
Organism: Iris pallida; assembly: GCA_029216955.1. Classification (NCBI taxonomy): domain Eukaryota; kingdom Viridiplantae; phylum Streptophyta; class Magnoliopsida; order Asparagales; family Iridaceae; genus Iris; species Iris pallida. The sequence goes on from JANAVB010009200.1 coordinate 18,844,217, forward strand.
GTAGAAAGTAGAGATCTATTTATCATATTTTCTCATTACTGGTTTTAATCCCTCATATCGTGCTTCCTTGCGGTACTTGCTGTTAGAGGTCTAACCTTTCTGGTTTTGCATGGCCAGATTTAGAGCCGTTCCCCGAGGATCCAGCTTACTTCTACCTCCACGATGGTCAACACTAGAGGGATGATCGCAGGAGGGCTCGAGTGGGTTTTCTTACTTCCCCGCTCGTTTTGTTAAATACTTTATACTTTGCCGTTTGGCACCGACATGTTAGTCGGATTGTCTTGTACCTATTTTTGCATAATTGTAACTAAGTCAGGCTGCAGCTGATAACAATTATGTATACTGACTACATCATCTGGCTGTGTTTTGTAAAGCTAGATATCAAGAACATTTTGACTGAGCGTTTGGGACGCCTTACTGCTTTATCTTACATGTTCTCTATTTTCTGTTTCTTGTTTGAATGATTGAGACAATAGATGTGAAGTGACCATAGGAAGACTTTCATGTAGTATGTACCCCTTCGTCTTGTTAAACAGCATTGATCGTATTATACGGTATTCATCTACCCGTAATACGTAGCTGGCTGAGTCATTCCCCCGCTCTCCAGTATTCTGGTTCTGGGGCGTGACACCAGTATACATATGTCCTGAACGAGCTCGATAAAGAATAAGCTTGCAAAACTTGGCTATAAATAGCTACATCATTCATGGTAGTGCAAAGTATAATTACGGAAGATAATGATGAAAGCAGTTATAAATAGTTCAAGTTTCATAAGTATCTAAGTCTTGTCCGATGTTCCTGCTTATACAATCGTACTACTGTCTCTTGTATTAGGTCGTGGTTGACCAATGGAGTATGGGCTATTAAAACACTATATTCTAGGTATACAAATCGTCCTTTACTAGCATATATTCAGTGCCACACAGTTATACTTCATTAAGGGGTTATAAGAATAATAGGCCATGAGGCATACCACCCAACTTATAAAAATTAACAAATAGAGTGATTGAAAAATATAACACGTATAACTAGTATGAGTTATCTTCCTAACCTCTCTATCAGGAACGAAGGGAAAGGTTAAGCTTTATGGTAGAAAGGAAATCAAGCAGAAGAAAATCTAGGTAGTCGGATGAGAGTTCGAAATTGGAATCAAAGGAGGAGATCAAGCATGTGGATGAGATTCTAGACCTTTATTCCTATCTGCAGGCTCACAATGGTATAGTAACATAACCGAACATGGGCCACCACAAAAACATGTTCCAGTCCCAAAATACTTGGGACTAAGTACGTGGACATGCCAACTACATACATACGAAGTATACTCCAATATATAGAAATCTCGTATGTATATATAAGTTGTAAAATGTAGTAAACCAAGACAACTAAATTTCATCAACCAAATAAGAGAATAATAATATAAATTAACTATGAAATTTGTCATTTATACATGTAGTTGGGCGGAGATAAATCCACTACAAACCATTTAAATGAGAAGGATAATACACGGAAGAAAATACGAAGGAAAGGTAGCAAGTCGACCCAAGGGTAATCCTTTGCGAAGGAATGGAGAAGATAACGGCCTTGGCTACAACACCTGCAAATATTATAGAAGCACAAATCTAGAGAGATCACCAGGTCCTCAGAGGGACGTAACAAGATACATGAAGAACATCCCATAATAAACTGAATATATAATATGTCATAAGCCACAAGTAAAGTAAAATAGTCCCAATCGTAACAAGGTTCAATATCTCATCATCGAAATAGTGGACTACCCCTACAAGCAAACAAGGACAAGGGGTAGCACACTATACCATGATACGAGATTGCCCCAAGCTACTAATAGAACTGGGGTGACATGACATTGACTAGGGTTTACCTAACCATTCTAATGTGTTTATGCAGTTAAGGACAAACCTTTAGTCGCATGAGCCCTGGCCATAAATAGGATCTTGTATAGTCCCCTATTGGGCACCAGTGATGAAGCAAATAACGTTGAAAAATGTCAGTGGCCAACCTGAGGGGGTCATCATACCCGTATCTCCAGCGGAGCTTGTGGGTTACAAGGGAATGTGTAATCGATGCCCATATGACAAGGAAATGTTCTCCCCTTCCTACGCACCTATCTAAGTCGCATCCACGATCATGTACGTCTACTAACTACTAAGTCTCCTAGCATGCCTCTATTAGCAGTTAGACCTAACGCATACGCACGGGTGATCAGCCAACATGCAAGTACCTCTACATGCTACTCATCTCACACATATCTCGTGGTACAAATGTGTCAAGGTTTTTGCAGTACACTACAGATGGTAGTCCCTTAACTCTAGGTCCATATGCATAACTTAAAGACAAGGAATAAATAAGGCTAGTACTTGCATCATGTATCACGAAAAATAAGCAAGTAAATCAACTAAAAGAACTAAAAATAAACAGACAGGAATATGCAATAACTAAAGAAAATGCAACTACATATAAGCAGTAAATATGGTAAGGTATCTTGCTTGAGGTTGTGTGCAAAAGTGCAAGATCCAATAGCTCAAACTAGCAAATCGATGAAGCAAGAAAGCCAAAATCCACGAAAGGCTCCGGATGCTGAAACAAACATCAAGAAAATTCCTATTGTAAAAGATATATCTAGAAAATATCCGTCCAAAAGTCCAATTTTGGAACAGGGGCAAAATTATAATTTTGGGTCAAAACGATATCCGTCGTTGGACCCATTTTGTACCGAAATACGTGCCGATATCTATCGTCTTTAAAGTCGTCAAACTATATGTCTATGGGTCCCGTTTGAGGAGACAAACCCAACCGTATGTCCAAAGTTGGATTCCGATGGGCTATGCATAATTTTTCCCGTTGGGGCATGTCGCGGGCACGCCAATTAGGCGTTCCGGTCGACCTTCCCAGAATTAGACCAAACTTGGCACACAGGACCAGAATTTTGATACAATCTTGCTAGTGCAAGTTTGGTCTCGATACGACGAATGTACACGAAGTTATAGCCAAGTTTACAAAAGGTCGATACGGGGGTATCTCGACGGGTACATACTGATTTCGTCGCGCACACGCAACAAAATCGAGTTCCGTCAGTTCCCATACGTCGGAAACATCCATACGTGCCTTTCGATACATATAGTTTGTGACCATGTTGCCCAGTTTGTCAGGACGCACGTCGTATCGGAGAAATTTTCCTAAAAATCTAGTGTTTTGAAAACAGTTTTTGTTGATTTTGGGAGATCAATTTTTCGACGCACAGTCGACGAAATCCAATTCCATAAAAAGGTTTGTAAGCACTATAGGTCGTCTTTCACTGTTTCAAATTACTTTTCAAAATCTCTTGCTATCCAGTTCAAAAAAAAGCCTTCCAAAGAGGGGTCTGGGTCGGGGTATTGCTCTGTTTTGGGTTCTTCTAAAATGAGGTTTTTTTCAAAGTCTGATCTCGATTTGCAATCAAATCAAAGTGTTTCTAAGTAATATAATTGACAAAGATTAAAGAGGGTTAGATGGTGTTCGAACCTGTACAATTTACTTGAAGAACGATCTAGTATCAATGGAGGATTTTTGCCACAAAGTTAGGGTCTTTATTAGCCGTTGCTGCTGCTGTTGCCAATCCTGCGCGGCTTGGCCGTCCCTGGGTGGCGCTGCAGTGGCAGTCGATTCCTCGTGCAGTCGCGCACATGCCAGGGGAGGTAGGGATCATGCGGCGGTGGTGGTTTAGGGTTTGCAACTAGGGATTTTCTCGTTTTGTTTCCTCTCCTTTTTCCCGTTCTATGTATATAAACAGAGATGAGTCGGGGCATTGTGGGTTACTGTTCAGTGAACAGTAATCGCAAAGTGACATAGTTTTTCCTTTCATTTCTTTTATTCTATTTTATTCATTTAAAACCAAAAAAATATAAAAAATCAAGAAAATGTTATATATGTTTTAATAAAATTTTAAAAAAATTTGAAAAGAAACTTCTTTCTATATTATTATCATGCATATATATATATATATATATATATATATATATATATATATATATTGATATATTGATTTTAAAAAAAAAATATTGATATATTGATTTATTTATTTATTTATTTTTAATTTTTTTCATAAAGCTTCTTAATAAAAATATATTGTTTTTATTTGATGCAAACTCAAAAATTTCAAATAAATTAAATATAATAATCAAAACTTGATACCAATAGTATTTACTCCTATATCTCAATATAGATACACATATTTATAAATGAGAAAATTTGAGTGGCACCCCACTTTTGTTACGCTTATTTAAGGTGCACCCTACATGTTTACATGAATGTACGACACCCCCCACTTTTAACGTTTTCCGTCTAAGACTAACTATTGACCGCTTTGACTAATTTTTTTTGACGAAAATACCCCCGTCGGTTGTCCTCTTCCCCGCGTTAACTGTCGTCTCCCCTCCCACCACTCCGACCTCGCCGCAACCCCCCCGGCCATCACCACCACCACCATCATCACCCCCATCAACCATCATCACCACCACCGACCCCCTTCCCCCCCTCCCGCTCCGCCCCCCTAGCCCCCACCGCCGCCGCCGCTGCCGCACGATGCTGCTGCTGGTGATGATGGTGATGCGGTGGCGGTGGGTGTAATCTCGCGATACTGGCAGAGAGGAAAGAGAGCGAAGAAGTGGTGAGCTCTGGACCCCGACCGGAGTCTCTATCGCCCAGATATGTATATCACCACGGACTGAGCGCCAATTTTCCTCCAGTGTCGAGCCCATCCCCAACCAGCGATTGCCTCGTTCGCACTGGCTCAGGCGTGTCCCCGTGCGCCAGCTTCATCCAAGCTCCTAGCGACGGCCAGCCTCAAGCTCCGTCCGCCTCCGAGCCAGAGTTTGCGTCCTCCGGGTTGACCTCTGATCTCTCCCGCCTTTTCTTCTTCAACTTGTTCTCCCCCCTCTCACTCTCATTCTCACTCTCTTTTTAGCTCTCTCATCGATCGTCTTCCTCTCTCTCCCTCTCCTTTCTTTTCTTCTGCTTCAAACGTGCTCTCTTTCCCCTCTCTCTCTCTCTCAACTTCTTCTCTCTCTTCCCAAGATTTGCACAGAGAACATGTAGCAATAAAAATGATGTTTTCTTTCCTGATAATGAGATGGAGCGGGAGGGGGGAGGGGGCGGAGCGGGAGGGGGGGAGGTCGGTGGTGGTGATGATGGTTGATGGTGGTGATGATGGTAGTGATGGTGGTGGTGGTGATGGCCGGGGGGTGCGGCAACGCCGTGGAGGGGGGGCGAGCACGGTGGGGAGAGACGAAAGTTGACGCGGAGAAGAGGACAACCGACGGGGGTATTTTCGTCAAAAAAAATTGGTCAAAGCGGTCAACTGTTAGTCTTGGACGAAAAATGTTGAAAGTGGGGGGTGTCGTACATTCATGTAAACATGTGGGGTGCACCTTAAATAAGCGTAACAAAAGTGGGGTGCCACTCAAATTTTCTCTTTATATATTCCTATACATACTCAAGAAAAATGTAAATTAACTTCAACCAACATAAAAATTTCAAAATAATATAATAATAATGCAAATATTTATCTGAACTATTAAGTATAGCAACTTGTACAATTTATTCCTGTACAGAGGTAATGCTGCATTGACTTGCTACCAAATTATATACAAGATCAAAAATTTAATTCCAAAATATTAATAAAAATGCTATAAAATATATCAAGTAAACTAAAAATATTCTAAAATTTACGAGGTTTATAGTACGTGTACTATAAAGAACCCTGTGAATGTAGAGATGACGTCGATTGATGCCTAACGGTAATGGATCAGATCTTCATGCCGAACCTCACATTGTCTTTTAACCTGGTTGATAATTAGCTTTGAGTCATCGTAGGCCTCGATGTAGTCGACCCCCAACTGATTAGCGAGCTAAAGCCCGATGATAAGAGCATTGTAATCAGCAACATTATTGGTGCATGACTCTATAAGAGAACACGTACGGTGGATGACTAGACCGTCAGGAGTGACGGGGACTACTCCGACCCCTATGATGATTTCGTATTTGGGTCCTGTTTACGAAGCACCGTCAAAGAACATTTGTTAGACATAATTGTTTGTGACTATATTAGACTCCAGGACCTCGTCATGGATATCATCATAGAGTCTTTACGTCTTTGGTATAGGATGTGCCACCAAGAAGTCGGCCAATGCTCGTCCTTTAACCGCCTTTTATAGGATGAACACTATGTCATAAGGCGTCAAAAGGATTGTCCATGTGGCCAATCAGGAGTTTAGTGCAGCTGGCTTAGTCATGAGTCGACCTATGAGGGGATTGACTCAGGAAATAACGAGAATTATCTGACCAGTCACATAATTGTGTATCTTTTGGATGGCAAAGACTAGAGCGAGACACTCATTTTCAATAAGATTATACCGATGTTCGGCACCAATCATGGTCCTACAAAGATAGTAGATTGAATGTTCATGGCCTTCATTGCTCCTTTGTGTTAGCAAAGCACTGAAAGAATGGTCCATGGCTCAGACGTATAATAGAAAGGGCCTTCCCACAATCGGTGCTACCAGTACTGGAGGACTAGTAAGGTATTTCTTGATGTCATCGAACGCTTGCTGACATTCTTTGGTCCAGACATAAGAAACTCCTTTCTTTATCAATTTAGTGAAGGGTTGGCATCATCTAGAGAGATTTGCTATGAATCTTCTGATGTATGCAAAGTGTTCTTGCAGACCCCCGAGCCCACGAAGATTCTTTGGGGGAGCCATTTCTAGAATGGCCTTGGTCTTTTCAGGGTCAATATGAATATCCTTGGCTGTGATGATAAAGTCCAAGAACTTACCGTTGGAAACCCCCAGGAAAGACTTGGTTGGGTTCATCTTTAGCCCATATATTCGTATCAAATTGAACACCTTCCTCAAGTCGTCCAAATCGCTGGATTTCCTCCGGCTTTTAACGACAATGTTATCAATATAACATTCTATCATTTTTCGGAGGTACTTATGGAATATGTTACTCATAGCCCGCTAGTATGTTGCTTCTGTATTCTTTAAACCGAAAGTCATCGTTGTATAACAGTAGATTCCTTTTAGAGTAAAAAATGAAGTATATTTTTCATCTTCAGAGAACATCTTGATCTGGTTGTAGCATGAGAATCTGTCCATGAAGGACATACATTCGAAGCCATATGTATTATCCATTATTACGTCAATAATCGGAGGGAAAACTCATCTTTTGGACAGGCCGAGTTGAGATCCCTAAAGTCTATGCAGACTTAAATCTTTTCATTCTTCTTAGTGACGGGCACAATGTTGGCCACCCAATCTAGGTGTTGCTCCTGGCGAATGAAGCCACTTTCTATGAGTTTGTCGACTTCCTATTCGATAGCATCATTGATGTTGAAACAGAAGCGACGTGGTTGCTATTTGACAAGTTTAGCATCGGGCAGGATATTGAGTCAGTGCATTGCGATTTGCGTGTCTAAATGCGACATGTATTTATAGCTCCAAGCGAAGACATTAAAGTATTCTCGGATAAGCTGTATCATAGACTCTCTATCTTCTCTAGTCAAGCTTTTGCTAATGAAGATGGGTTTAGGTGAAGCCTAATCTCCTAGGTCTACTGGAACGACCTCATCTTCGGTGGAATAATCTTACTGTTCAAAGCACCATTCCTATTGGAATCCAAAGCGTTGAGCCCAGGGTTCATCCTCGAAGAGTTCGAGCATTTGGTCGTCATCCTCAACTGGGGGATCTACAGAGACCATATTGACGGATAGTATCTTCTTGAAGGCTTCGCAGATATTGGTATTAGAGTCCCAGGTTGTGGAATCGAAGGAATGAGAATGCATCATGACCTCCGGCTCCAAGCTCTTCAAAGTTGTTGTTGATATAACATAAGCCAACTCCCGGCGAGTACGTTGGTAGTAATTTTGAGACTTTTTCTGTATATATATATATATATATATATATATATATATATATATATATATTAGAGCACGAAGTCGTGAAGGAAGGCATCAACCATTGCCATAATTCAGTCCTTTGTCAGTGGTCAAGTCGTAACCCTTCTTCTGGATAAGGTGCTTGGGTTGAGTGGTGTAACGGTAGAGCTGCATCCTACCGTTATCGGGATCCAGTTCTACAGGAGTAAGTCTTTGAGGATGTTATACCCGACCAAAGATGATGGATTCCTCATCTTTTTTCCTTGCTTGAACCAGGAAGTAAGCATTTCGAGAAGGGGCAACTCGGCTTGTCTAATTAGCAGTTGTCACTTGGGTTTGCAACATATACCGAGCACTGTATAAGAAATATATAGTGTTCCAGTGTGTACAAGAGTAATTCAAAGATAATTTTCTATTAATGGAATACAAAATTTTACCCTAAGGAATTACATCATCTAAAGAGTGTGCCTCAGCATTGGCGCATATGTAGTCCCCAAACTCCTCATCAGTAAAAATTGAGGCTGCCACGGAAGAATGTGGAGGAGGTCTCCGCTTTAGTTTGACTATCCAGGGAGCTGGAATCATAGATTCCTGCTACTTCGAGGCTGCTTTTGGGGCCCTTCTAAGAAGCATTATTTAAATAGGCTCATGGCTAGCAGCTAATATCGTCGGGGATGAGCGAGCATGAGCCTTTCCTCAGAGCTTAATGATAAAAGGTGCTGGTGTCTGGGGAGGCTTCCCCTTTAGTTGAACCTTTAAAGGTTCTTCAGCAACAACTGCGCTCTCTGATACAGATTCTGCCTCATCGTCGACATTATTAGCATCACCATCCCATAGGACTGATTTGTACAGATCAGCATCATTATAGTATACTTCGAGTCCTTGGAATAGGTAGATGTCAGCAAACTCAATCTTGATAGTTTCGTCGTTGACTATATACTTTATGCACTAATGGAGGGTAAAAGGCATGATCATGTACTCATAAATCCATGGTCGACCAAACAGCATGTTGTAGTTTATGTCAACATCAATGACATAACAAGTCACGTCCATCTGAAGATCGCCTACCTGGCACTTTAGATGAATCTTGTCCAAGGGCTCACTTTTTCTAGCATTTAAACTGCTGATTATAGTGTTTGATGCGGTTAGCCGATGCATCAGAATCCCCAAGGTTTAGAGTAAAATCTGAGGAATTATGCTGAGGGAGGGGCCATGGTCGATGTGGATGTGATCGACCTTGATGGCACCAATATACCATATATAATATAGGGGTCTATTGTGCCGGTTGTTCTTCAGTAACATATCCTATTGAGTGAAGGTAATATTAGGAATCAGCTCGACCATATTATGGCAATATTGGCACGCGGTAGGATCCTTCTTAGGTGGTTGCACCTGGGTGAAGAAGGAATCAGCGTTCTGCAAAGCATCGCTGAGGGCGTCCCGAGTCTATTTGGAGAGACAGAGGAGCTCGAAGAGCGACAGCCGGGCCGGAGTATTGGCAAGCTGTGCCAATATAGCAAAATTGCAGGGCTTCATCGGCCCCATTGCTGAGTCTTTCCAAGTGGTTTATCAAAGCTGACCTCCTTTTGCTTCTGCTTATCTATTGTAGGAGTTTAGATAGGCCTGCTTTTGATATATCCGATGTGGTGACAGCAGCAGGTGGAGGCACTTCTTCCTCTAGAACATTGTTATCCTCTCGCTGGTGAGCTGAGAGAGTGGTAACTAGTGCATCATCAGCTGATATAGAAACCATACGATACGACTTAGTTTTCTTTCCCTTAATAAGGCGTGTTGCAGGCTGCAATATGTCTGAGGCAAGATCAGGATGGATCCACATAACTTCGCCTTATGGTGTAGTAAGTAGGACGAGGTCTTGAGCATTGTTGCGGGTTGGCGGAAGGTTAACTACTTCCATTGTTGCCCTTGGAATGAGGACAACCCCGTCTTGAGCTTGTCTTCGGGAAGCTTGCAAACTGGAGAGTCACCATATTAGCCTTGATCATCTTGTCCTC
>JANAVB010009200.1:18859158-18863616 GCA_029216955.1 Iris pallida
CTCTCTATTTGTCATGAATGTTATCTAATTAACTAAAGGAAGAAATCTCTATAATTAAAAGGAATATTCCTTCATGATAAATAAACTTAATTAATTTTAATAACTAAAGTCATGACTAATAATAATTAGCACTACACTTGCAAAATCTACTGGCTTGCCACTAACTGACACTAATATAGTTCTAGGCAACCATTAATAAAATAATATATATATAAATAATTGACATGTAAAATTATTAAATATCCCTATGTTGGAAAGTGGTAGTTACAATCCTACCTTCTTAGGAAAAAATTTGTCCTCAAATTTAAGATGAAATTAGGACATGAATGAAGAATAACTCATATTCCAAAAGATAGGTATCACTCATACATCTCATCTCATCTTATTCTCATAATCCTTAATATGGTCAAGCCGACCTCCACCAAATCATGATATTAAAAAATCCTATCTAAAATCATATAACATACAATTTATTTTAAAAAACATCAAAGATTACCAAACATGCATGATTATGGTCTCCACATCAGATATTGCAGTCTCTATCAAGGGTTACTAGTACTATAGCACCATATTAGTCATGCAAACTATAATATACTAGGAATCACACAGATCAATAGATAAGAGAAAAAGGAAAATAGATGATCAAAACAGAACCTGCCAACCCATCACCTATAGCATCCGCCTTCTCGACCATCATTGCAAATATCCTACACAACTGGAGTGTTTTCCTATCTGGTGCGAGGCAATTTATGGTGCCATAGGTAGCATCGCAAGACTTGTTACCTATCTCTGATACTCACTCCAGTTATTCAGTAATATTAATCTAGCTAAAAAATTTAATACCAAGGGTTCCATTTCTAATACTAATGATATATTATAGTTCTAGGGCATAGACATACTTAACTTAATGGCACATACCGCCAAGGATGTATACTAATACTTCTAAGTTACTATCTATAGGATACATCCCAAATTTTTGACACTGTCTAGCATATGGCACTAACTGCTATATATGACACAGAGTACTTCTCTACTAAGGTACTCAAGGATCTCTCATATATCTATTATACTAACCACTAGGTTGTCCATATCTTGAATGCTTCTGATACTTGAGATGTTTGCATATTGATAATTACTCCTCCTATCAAGGTATCCTAATACTAACCAATATGTTGACAGCTAACAATCACTCAAGGATACCTACCTGTACATTGGCAAGATAACCATATATAATACTTCCTACCCTCCATATATACACTTGACACTGCTATCACACGAGTACCCATTATATCCATCATACAATTCATTAATTCATAATTATTTTTACTCTCTATACACTTGTAAATGCCTCAACGCATACTGAAACATATTTCCATATAACTACCTCTTCTATCCTACTGTCCTGAACACTTGTACTCCTACTCTCTCTGATATTCTTTTATATACTTTACCATAAATTTATACCATACTCCTAGCTAATACTGTTATCCATAATAATACTCACTGATACTAGTCTGACATGCTATATCTAGCATATGTTATTCATCTCAATATTGATACACTTGAACATGCTGTCATTATATATTGTATTACATTATGTATACAATGTATATAATGTTAGATGCATGTAAGTGTGTAATATGCATGAATGACATGTATGTAATGAAAATAAGTATATGCATGCAACTTAATGATATGTTGTATATAATGCATGAACTAAAGTATGCATGTAATGGGATATGAATGAATGATATATATGTGTTAAGATAATATAATGTATGTATTCACATATATTTTGAGTTAATATATGAGTTTGTATGCATATATTATATGTATGCATATATGCAGGAATGAATATAATATAATATAGAGTATGCATATATAAATATAACATATGCAAGTATATAATGCATTCAAATTTGTATATATGCATCTATGTATGTATGTATAGGTGCATGAATGAATGCAAGTATGCATATAGATATGTATGTAGACATGTATGCAATGTATGTATGTATACATGATATGTATGTTTGCAATAAGTATGTATATATATTCTGTAAACAGAGTTAACCTATAACCTTTTACACACATGCATTCATACATCCTTTGACAACATATATCCTATGTCAATACACCTAGCCATCACTAAACTGAGAACATTAACACATATCCTTTCACACACATGTCACACACACACTTACTTACTCTTTTACCTCTCCTTCGCTCTCTCTATGTATATATATGTATGTGCCTATATATAGCTTTCCTATATATATCTATGTATATAAATATGTGAATGTGAATAATATATACATTAGACTAAGTTTGTGTGCCTTATTAGCTTATGGCTTAGTTTTGTGCTTGGTTTAGCAAGTGACTTAGGCTATGAATTAGTAGCTATCTTGGATACTTGATTTGCATATACTTAGTTTGTTTAGACCTAGAATTGACTAACCTAGACTAGTTGACAATTGTTGACCCAACCCTAGCTAGTTTGACTACAGTTGACTAGAGTTGACCTAATTTGACTTTATACTTGACCAGAGTTGACCAAGACTTGACTTTGACCTAGATTGACTTAGACTCATGTAGATTGCATTATAATTTCAATTAGCATATAAACACTACTAAAATCTGCATAATTGGCGACGTAAATTTAGCGACTTTACAAAAACGGTGCTAAATTGTGGACATTACCGACATAAAAAATGAAACGTCGGTAACTGTCGCTACTAGCGACGCAAATATTAACGTGACAACGACGTATACTAGTTACGTGAGCTAGTCGTCGCGACACATCGCTACAACGTCGCTAATTGCGACTGATTTAGCAACGTTAAGAATAACGTCGCTAAATTCTAACTAAATTAAATTTTCCTCCCTGATTTATTTCCCTCCATCCATTTTACTCTCTCACTCTCTTCCTCTGGCAATCTCGCTCTCACTCTCTCCGGCGCTCTCACTCTCACTCTCTCCGGCGACTTCACTCTCTCCGGCAGCTTCACTCTCTCCGGCGACTCTCCTCTAGTACGTGACTTCTCTTCTCTCTCTCTATTTGTTGTTGGTGGTTGGGGGGTGCTGGTGGCTCGGGGGGAGGGTCAGGGGTACGGTGGTTGGTGGTGAGGAATGGTTGGGGGGTGGCTGGGGGGGTGACAGGGGGGTGAGGGGCGCTTGGGGTGAGAGGGGGGCTGGTGGAAGGGGAGGGTTAGGGTTCGGGTTAGGGGGGAGGGACGGGGGGTGGGGGTGAGGGCGTCTGGGGGTGAGGGCGGGGAGGCTTGGGAGGGAGGGGGATGGTGGGGGAGGGGTTGGGGATAGGGTTTCGGTTTAGGGTTAGGGGTGGTATAGCGGTTGTGGGGGCTGGGAAGGGAGGAGGGCTGGTGGGCGAGGGGTTAGGGATAGGGTTAGGGTTAGGGTTAGGGGTGGTGTAGGTGGGTACGTGGGGGGGGGGGGGGGTGGCTGGGTCAGGGGTACCGATATTGCCCGAAAAAAACTGATAATTAGTAATAGTATTTGTTTTCCCGACACCAAAAAATGTGATACTACCCGATTCGAAACCACTTATCGATATTGTTCGTATTTGTAACACGTAGTTTTGTTGGTTGGTTAATTAATAACACGATAGTGCCGATATTTGTAACACGTACCGATAGTGCCGATATTTAACACGTAGTTTCCTTGATCCGATACTCATAGGAATGGTCCCGAGTTACGGCCGTAGTATGTAGTATATTCATTTTAGTGTTAGTATATTCGTTTTAGTTTTGAAGTTTTATTCATTTTAGTATGTAGTATGTAGTATGTAGTAGGAATGGTCCTGACTCAACGGAATGATCCTGAGTCACCGGCCGTAGTATGTAGTATGCGGTATATTCGTTTTAGTTTTGAAGTTTATTCATATTGTGTAGATATCTAGAATGACTATATCCAGGTATCTTCTAGACCGTTCGTGGATGACAACCGCATTCGAGATGACAAGTGTGGTGTGCGAGATGAATACATCGCCGGAGTAGAACAATTCCTCCAATTTGCGAAGGCGTTTCCTCAATCTATGGACGGCTTGGACATTAAATGCCCATGTGCAAAATATCGGAACATGAAGTTTCAACCAGAATTGGATGTGACGTATCATTTATACAAAAAGGGTTTCCTTCCGAATTACTACCAATAGACCGTACACGGAGAGCTTGTACCTTTAGCATTCCAAGCGGAGCCTTAGTGGAGTCTTATGTGGAGCCTTTTGTGGAGCCTTATATGAATGTCCACAACCGAACGGGTCGACAACGAGTACGAAACGGTCTTCGATGCTGCGGGGCCTAGTTTTGATCCATACATCGTGATGCAGCTAAGGAGGCACCGAATACGATGCCGCAAAGTTCATGGTTTGCTGAGAATACAAGGACCCTTTATACCCTGGCTGTGAGGACCATTCACCATTAGAGGTGATCACTTGGCGCT
>JANAVB010009200.1:18863629-18868629 GCA_029216955.1 Iris pallida
AATGGATCAGATCTTCATGCGAACCTCACATTGTCTTTTAACCTGGTTGATAATTAGCTTTGAGTCATCGTAGGCCTCGATGTAGTCGACCCCCAACTGATTAGCGAGCGCCCGATGATAAGAGCATTGTAATCAGCAACATATGGTGCATGACTCTATAAGAGAACACGTACGGTGGATGACTAGACCTCAGGAGTGACGGGGACTACTCCGACCCCTATGATGATTCGTATTTGGGTCCTTTTACGAAGCACCGTCAAAGAACATTTGTTAGACATAATTGTTTGGACTATATTAGACTCCACCTCGTCATGGATATCATCATAGAGTCTTTACGTCTTTGGTTAGGATGTGCCACCAAGAAGTCGGCCAATGCTCGTCCTTTAACCGCCTTTTATAGGATGAACACTATGTCATAAGGCTCAAAAGGATTGTCCATGTGGCCAATCAGGAGTTTTGCAGCTGGCTTAGTCATGAGTCGACCTATGAGGGGATTGACTCAGGAAATAACGAGAATTATCTGACCAGTCACATAATTGTGTATCTTTTGGATGGCAAAGACTAGAGCGAGACACTCATTTTCAATAAGATTATACCGATGTTCGGCACCAATCATGGTCCTACAAAGATAGTAGATTGAATGTTCATGGCCTTCATTGCTCCTTTGTGTTAGCAAGCACTGAAAGAATGGTCCATGGCTCAGACGTATAATAGAAAGGGCCTTCCCACAATCGGTGCTACCAGTACTGGAGGACTAGTAAGGTTTTCTTGATGTCATCGAACGCTTGCTGACATTCTTTGGTCCAGACATAAGAAACTCCTTTCTTTATCAATTTAGTGAAGGGTTGGCATCATCTAGAGAGATTTGCTATGAATCTTCTGATGTATGCAAAGTGTTCTTGCAGACCCCCGAGCCCACGAAGATTCTTTGGGGGAGCCATTTCTAGAATGGCCTTGGTCTTTTCAGGGTCAATATGAATATCCTTGGCTGTGATGATAAAGTCCAAGAACTTACCGTTGGAAACCCCCAGGAAAGACTTGGTTGGGTTCATCTTTAGCCCAATATTCGTATCAAATTGAACACCTTCCTCAAGTCGTCCAAATCGCTGGATTTCCTCCGGCTTTTAACGACAATGTTATCATATAACATTCTATCATTTTTCGGAGGTACTTATGGAATATGTTACTCATAGCCCGCTAGTATGTTGCTTCTTATTCTTTAAACCGAAAGTCATCGTTGTAAACAGTAGATTCCTTTTAGAGTAAAAAATGAAGTATATTTTTCATCTTCAGAGAACTCTTGATCTGGTTGTAGCATGAGAATCTGTCCATGAAGGACATACATTCGAAGCCATATGTATTATCCATTATTACGTCAATAATCGGAGGGAAAACTCATCTTTTGGACAGGCCGAGTTGAGATCCCTAAAGTCTATGCAGACTTAAATCTTTTCATTCTTCTTAGTGACGGGCACAATGTTGGCCACCCAATCTAGGTGTTGCTCCTGGCGAATGAAGCCACTTTCTATGAGTTTGTCGACTTCCTATTCGATAGCATCATTGATGTTGAAACAGAAGCGACGTGGTTGCTATTTGACAAGTTTAGCATCGGGCAGGATATTGAGTCAGTGCATTGCGATTTGCGTGTCTAAATGCGACATGTATTTATAGCTCCAAGCGAAGACATTAAAGTATTCTCGGATAAGCTGTATCATAGACTCTCTATCTTCTCTAGTCAAGCTTTTGCTAATGAAGATGGGTTTAGGTGAAGCCTAATCTCCTAGGTCTACTGGAACGACCTCATCTTCGGTGGAATAATCTTACTGTTCAAAGCACCATTCCTATTGGAATCCAAAGCGTTGAGCCCAGGGTTCATCCTCGAAGAGTTCGAGCATTTGGTCGTCATCCTCAACTGGGGGATCTACAGAGACCATATTGACGGATAGTATCTTCTTGAAGGCTTCGCAGATATTGGTATTAGAGTCCCAGGTTGTGGAATCGAAGGAATGAGAATGCATCAGACCTCCGGCTCCAAGCTCTTCAAAGTTGTTGTTGATATAACATAAGCCAACTCCCGGCGAGTACGTTGGTAGTAATTTTGAGACTTTTTCTGTATATATATATATATATATATATATATATATATATATTAGAGCACGAAGTCGTGAAGGAAGGCATCAACCATTGCCATAATTCAGTCCTTTGTCAGTGGTCAAGTCGTAACCCTTCTTCTGGATAAGGTGCTTGGGTTGAGTGGTGTAACGGTAGAGCTGCATCCTACCGTTATCGGGATCCAGTTCTACAGGAGTAAGTCTTTGAGGATGTTATACCCGACCAAAGATGATGGATTCCTCATCTTTTTTCCTTGCTTGAACCAGGAAGTAAGCATTTCGAGAAGGGGCAACTCGGCTTGTCTAATTAGCAGTTGTCACTTGGGTTTGCAACATATACCGAGCACTGTATAAAAATATAGTGTTCCAGTGTGTACAAGAGTAATTCAAAGATAATTTTCTATTAATGGAATACAAAATTTTACCCTAAGGAATTACATCATCTAAAGAGTGTGCCTCAGCATTGGCGCATATGTAGTCCCCAAACTCCTCATCAGTAAAAATTGAGGCTGCCACGGAAGAATGTGGAGGAGGTCTCCGCTTTAGTTTGACTATCCAGGGAGCTGGAATCATAGATTCCTGCTACTTCGAGGCTGCTTTTGGGGCCCTTCTAAGAAGCATTATTTAAATAGGCTCATGGCTAGCAGCTAATATCGTCGGGTGAGCGAGCATGAGCCTTTCCTCAGAGCTTAATGATAAAAGGTGCTGGTGTCTGGGGAGGCTTCCCCTTTAGTTGAACCTTTAAAGGTTCTTCAGCAACAACTGCGCTCTCTGATACAGATTCTGCCTCATCGTCGACATTATTAGCATCACCATCCCATAGGACTGATTTGTACAGATCAGCATCATTATAGTATACTTCGAGTCCTTGGAATAGGTAGATGTCAGCAAACTCAATCTATAGTTTCGTCGTTGACTATATACTTTATGCACTAATGGAGGGTAAAAGGCATGATCATGTACTCATAAATCCATGGTCGACCAAACAGCATGTTGTAGTTTATGTCAACATCAATGACATAACAAGTCACGTCCATCTGAAGATCGCCTACCTGGCACTTTAGATGAATCTTGTCCAAGGGCTCACTTTTCTAGCATTTAAACTGCTGATTATAGTGTTTGATGCGGTTAGCCGATGCATCAGAATCCCCAAGGTTTAGAGTAAAATCTGAGGAATTATGCTGAGGGAGGGGCCATGGTCGATGTGGATGTGATCGACCTTGATGGCACCAATATACCATATATAATATAGGGGTCTATTGTGCCGGTTGTTCTCAGTAACATATCCTATTGAGTGAAGGTAATATTAGGAATCAGCTCGACCATATTGGCAATATTGGCACGCGGTAGGATCCTTCTTAGGTGGTTGCACCTGGGTGAAGAAGGAATCAGCGTTCTGCAAAGCATCGCTGAGGGCGTCCCGAGTCTATTTGGAGAGACAGAGGAGCTCGAAGAGCGACAGCCGGGCCGGAGTATTGGCAAGCTGTGCCAATATAGCAAAATTGCAGGGCTTCATCCCCATTGCTGAGTCTTTCCAAGTGGTTTATCAAAGCTGACCTCCTTTTGCTTCTGCTTATCTATTGTAGGAGTTTAGATAGGCCTGCTTTGATATATCCGATGTGGTGACAGCAGCAGGTGGAGGCACTTCTTCCTCTAGAACATTGTTATCCTCTCGCTGGTGAGCTGAGAGAGTGGTAACTAGTGCATCATCAGCTGATATAGAAACCATACGATACGACTTAGTTTTCTTTCCCTTAATAAGGCGTGTTGCAGGCTGCAATATGTCTGAGGCAAGATCAGGATGGATCCACATAACTTCGCCTTATGGTGTAGTAAGTAGGACGAGGTCTTGAGCATTGTTGCGGGTTGGCGGAAGGTTAACTACTTCCATTGTTGCCCTTGGAATGAGGACAACCCCGTCTTGAGCTTGTCTTCGGGAAGCTTGCAAACTGGAGAGTCACCATATTAGCCTTGATCATCTTGTCCTCATAGTCGAGCAAGAAGACTTTGGCATCAATGCACCGTGGATCTGCTTCTTCAACATGTAGCAGTCGCGTGTTGAATGGTGAATAACTGGTGATAATGACAGTACTTTAGATTATCCACCTTTTCCACTTCGTCAGGATGCTTAGGAGGTGGGAGTCGAAGCTTGTCACCCTTCATCAACATGTCGAAGAGTTTTAGTACATCCTCATCATTGAAGAAGTAGTTTTCCTTCATTTTGGCACTTTTGTCGGCTTCTGATTCATTGACGCTGAACCTCTGGAGAAGTTGACGGTCAAGGCTTGCTTCGCTTTCCCATCCTTGTGGGCAGGGTTACTGCTAGACGAGCGTTTCCCTTTGTCTTCGAGCGAGGGAAAACTCAATCCAACAATTATGCATCCCAAGCTTTTCCTTCAGCCACATCCGCCTCGGTAACGAAAGGCGTTCATTCTATGCATGGAGCACTGTGCCATAATTTGATTGCGGGAAGCATGTTCTTGCGACACAAATCCATAAGCATGGGCTTGGGTATACCAGGTGGTAGACTCAGAGCCGCTTGGCAGAAGCGTTCAATGTAAGCACATACAAGTTCCTTCTCCTTCTGGACAATGTCCATGAGAGTGGACATCATCATATTCATCCCCTTTCATAGAACCGAGCAAGGAAAAGATGCTTTAAATCGTTGAATGACGAGATGCAATTGTCGGGAAGGGTGCAAAACCATTCGTAGCTACCCCTACAACGCTCCTACAAATATATTCGTAAGTAGGGCATCATCTTTTCACAGATGCTCCGTTACTGAGGTAAAGTACCTCAAGTATCAACGAGGAAACTCCTTCACATTGAATGGTGCGAGCGTCTGTCGCTTCTACTTGAGAGGATATATCATATTATCCTATTCACAGG